>MU777600.1:17100-65033 GCA_026770625.1 Nicotiana glauca
CCGTCTCTAACGGTGCTCTTTTTTTCTTGTCAGCCCATATTCTCAGTACCCTCTGAAAATAAAATAAGACACAGGAAAAAACAGATTTTTATAAGATTTATGTAGTTTTTATACACATACCTATGTAGGAGTACTAAATATGAACTACTACTTGGTAACAAGGGGTAGTGTGAAAAAGAGGGAGCTTTTAAAGTTTTATGTACAATTTTAAGTGAAGTTGTTGTCTTAGTAAAAACAAGAAAGAAGCAAAAAAATTAAGGAAAAAAAGAAACAGCTTCTCATTGTCATATCAAAACTGAACCCTTTTAGTTATTCTTGAAAAGGTAAACCCCATTTTTCCATCAATCAAATCTTTACTCTTTTGTCTTTCCTTTCACTTTTTTTTTTCAAATTTTCTCTCTCTCTCTTAGTTCTGTGCTCCATTGATGTGTTGCTAATATTGAGCTCATTTTCCTCTGTGTGACTTCTTGATCCATTTCTAAGTATGTGTTTGTTATATGTATATGCATTTTAAAATAATTTTTTTGGGGTAGTTGATGTGTTTGAATATTTAGACTTATAGTTTATATTATTTTGACAGGTTCAAGAAGATATATTGATTGTGGTTGCCACTTAGCTTTCTATTTTATTTGGATTAAGATTGGTTCAAAAGAATGCTCTTTTGGGTTGATTGAAGTGAAAAGATTGAATCTTTGGTTCAAAAGAATGCTCTTTTGAGTTGATTGAAGTGAAAAAGATTGAATCTTTGGACACCATTATTGATGACTTTGGTTCAAGTAAGTATGTTGGATCTGAGTTCTTGTAAAATTAGAGGCTTGGATTATTGAATTGGCAAATTGGTTTGTTTTAAGAAATTACTTTGTGGTTTTAAATTCTTCTCCAGATCTAATGCTGCAGATTTAGAAATGCTCTTTGTTTCCTCTCTAGGTTTTGCTTTTCTAGTACAGCATTAATTATCTTCCTTGATTGCTAAATAAGGATTCTTGAGCCAAATGACAAAACAATATAAGTCATTAATGCTTTTATGTTAATCTAGATATGGCATTATTTTAACTAATTCCCTATTTTCAGTATGGTATCCTGTATTTCCTTTGTGTTATATATATAGAGAGTTTTCATTTGAAAAAATAAAGCAGTCTCCATTTGGAAAACCTAGTTTAAAAATTATGACCTTTGTGCTTGTAGCTGCATATAGTTAGCAGTTTTTATGAGAGGAGATTGTCCCTTCACTGACATTTTGATGTTTTCCAATTTCAGATGTTATCTGTTATCCTGGAATTCCTGAAATTTTCTTGTGTATGGGAGTGAGTAGTAGCTTTAAATATGGATCTCCGGGATGAAAGCTCCAGATTTGGCTCATTACCAAGCACGACGTCAAGAAACTTATCTTCGTCCTCTTCAACCTTCTTTTCTGCGAACCAGTCACCCTTCTTCTCTCCCAGGTCACCCAAGTCCCTGATATCAACATGTTCGGATAATCAATTTCGTGATAGCGATGTTACTTCTGGTGCCTTAGATGCTAGTTTGGGCATTCCGGGTCCAGAATCATTTGCAAATGCCAGGTTGTCGGATGCTTATCCTGTTGTGTTAGCTAGTGCAGTTAATGATCTTCAGAAGTTGGAGTTTGCGTCTTCTTCGACGTCAATTTCTAAGAGCACTATAGCGAGTTATAACATTGGGCCAGAACATGAATATTTGCGACCTAGAGGCAAGCAGAAACAGAGCGGGAGAACACAGGAAACTTGTGTTACTCCAACATCAACTTCGTCCTTATCCAACAGAGTGAGGAGCTGTGATGTGTACATCGGTTTTCACGGCCGCAAACCTTTACTGCTCAGATTCATGAATTGGCTCCGTGCTGAGTTAGAAATCCAAGGGCTAAGTTGCTTTGTTACTGACAGAGCGAGGTGCCGAAATTCCAGAAAACATGGCATGGTTGAGAGAGTAATGGATGCTTGTACATACGGAGTTGTGATCTTAACAAAGAAATCGTTCAGGAATCCATACACCATAGAGGAGCTGCGCTTCTTCTCTAGCAAAAAGAATTTGGTGCCAGTGTACTTCGATTTACGTCCAGAGGATTGCCTTGTTCGAGATATAATTGAGAGAAGAGGAGAGCACTGGGAAAAACACGGTGGTGAACTTTGGCTTCTCTATGGGGGATTGGAGAAGGAGTGGAGAGATGCCATCAATGGTCTTTTGCGTGTCGATGAGTGGAAACTAGAGGCTCATGATGGCAGGTGGAGGGAATGCATATTGAGGGCTGTAACTCTATTGGCATTAAGGTTAGGGAGGCGAAGTGTTGTGGACAGACTGTCCAAGTGGAGGGAGAAGGCAGAAAAGGAGGAGTTTCCTTTCCCTCGAAATGAGAGTTTTGTTGGTAGAAAGAAGGAGCTGTCCGAGCTCGAGTTTCGGCTTTTTGGTGATGTTAGCGGGGATGCAGAGAAAGACTATATTGAACTAAAGGCTAGACCCAAGCGGAAGAATGTGACAATTAGTTGGAGTCGGAGCAACTCGATCAATGAAAGACGGTTTGAGCGGCCTGGTGACAATAAGAAGAAAGGTAAAGAGCCAGTGACATGGAAGGAATCTGAGAAAGAGATTGAAATGCTAAATGTTGAGGTTTCTCATACTCAACAGCATACACCAAAGCAAAGGAATACTAGGAAGCAAGGAAAGCGAAGCAGATCCTTGAAAGTTGTCTACGGAAAGGGCATTGCTTGTGTGTCTGGGGAGCCAGGAATTGGCAAGACGGAGCTACTGCTCGAGTATGCATATCAATTCCATCAGCGCTACAAGATGGTCCTTTGGATTGGAGGTGAAAGCAGGTACATTCGACAAAACTACTTGAACTTGTGGTCGTTTTTAGAAATTGATGTGGGGGTAGAAAGCTCACCTGAAAAAAGCAGGATAAAGAGCTTCGAGGAGCAAGAAGAGGCTGCTGTAGCTAGGGTTAGGAAAGAACTTATGCGAGACATTCCATTCTTGCTGGTAATTGATAACTTGGAGAGCGAAAAGGACTGGTGGGACCACAAACTTATAATGGATTTGCTTCCCCGTTTTGGGGGCGAAACACATGTTCTCATATCCACACGTCTCTCTCGGGTGATGAACATGGATCCTATTAAACTTAATTATCTGTCAGAGATTGAGGCAATGTCTTTGATGCAGGGCGCTGTGAAGGATTACCCGATTGCTGAAATTGATGCCTTGCGAGTTATTGAGGAAAAACTTAAAAGACTGACGCTTGGCCTTGCCATTGTTGGAGCTATTCTTTCTGAACTTCCTATAAATCCTAGCAGACTCTTGGATACCATCAACCGCATGCCTTTGAAGGAAATAATCTTGATTCGTCGGGAAAACCATCCACTGAGGCGAAACAATTTCCTTTTGCAACTTTTTGAAGTTTGTTTCTCGATATTTGACCATGCTGATGGACCAAGAAGTCTAGCAACAAGAATGGTTCTCGCAACCGGTTGGTTTGCTCCATCATCTATTCCAGTTTCTCTATTAGCTCTGGCTGCTCAGAAGATACCGGAGAAATACCCACGAAGGAGGATGTTGAAGAAAGTTTTATGTTCTTTAACTTGTGGTTTCTCATCATCATATGCTAGGAAATCAGAGGCAGAAGCATCTTCTCTTTTGTTGAGATTCAACATAGCAAGGACTTGTAGAAAGGAAGGCTACATTCAGTTTCACCAGCTTATCAGAATGTATGCTCGAAAAAGAGGGGTCATCGGAGTTGCACAAGCCACAGTACAAGCTGTTGTTAGTCGCGGTTTAATAGCGCAGCACTCTGAACACATATGGGCAGCATGCTTTTTGCTCTTCGGATTTGGGAGTGACCCGATGATAGTTGAGCTTAAAGTTTCCGAATTGTTGTTTCTCGTGAAAGAAGTGATTCTACCACTTGCCATTCGAACATTTATTACATTCTCACGCTGTAGTGCTGCTCTAGAACTTCTACGACGTTGTACAGATGCATTAGAAGCAGCAGATCAAGCATTTGTCACGCCTGTTGACAAGTGGTTAGATAAATCACTTTGTTGGAGACCTATCCAGACAAATGCTCAATTAAACCCTTGCCTATGGCAGGAACTTGCTTTATCAAGAGCGACAGTGCTTGAGATCAGGGCAAAGTTAATGTTAAGGGGTGGACAGTTTGATATTGGTGACGATTTAATCAGGAAGGCTATTTTCATCAGAACTTCAATCTGCGGCGAGGACCATCCCGACACCATATCTGCTCATGAAACTCTCAGTAAACTTACAAGACTCCTTGCTAGTGTTCAAAATCATACATCAAATAGAAGTTAATTGTTTTAGAGTAGTTTAGCTAGAATTATAGAGAGTTATTGGAATAAGCTGGTTTAATAGTTCAAAGGATAGAATTTTTGATATTAATGAGTAGTCATACATCTTATTCAAATTATTTCCATATCTTTTTTGGTATGCAAATATCATTTCTGTTTTTGTCTCTGATGTTGCTATTCTTTTCCTGCTTCCTGTTTATCGTATGTCTTTACTTCTGCTTTCTGTTTGTCCAAATACTTCTGTTTGGAAATAATGTACTTAGGCACTGAAATTTATTAGTGGTTAAGAATTCCATTTTTAGATTGGAGGAGAATATGGTTTGAACAATTTAAAAGGGAATAATGAAGATTGGAAGAGAAGAGGTTGAGTTTTAGGGGGTGGGTTGGGAGATCAAGAACATAGTCAAACAAGACTGTAATTAATGAAATGGATTAACCTTGGTATAAAAAGCTTCGAGTACAAAGTTAATGAACCCTGATACTTCTGTTTGGAAATAATGTACTTAGCCACTGAAATTTATTAGTGGTTAAGTATTCCATTGTTAGAAGATTTTATATCATTATCCTCTTCAAAAGGAAAGAATTGCTAAACCCTGCTAATTTAGAATTGAAAGCAAATGCCAGACTCCATACTACTCGTTACTTTCTTATGTTGTTACCTGCAAAAGGAAGAAATACTTTTCCGATCATGGAAACGTATAATACAGTTGCTTCAAGAACCTCATTGCGGCTGATGGCTTAATGTGAGAACTTGGCTGGCATAGATAATATGCAGAAGATATTCAGCACCTGGAGACATTTCAAAGTAGCAAAATCTGTCAGAAAGTCAGAATCCAATCACTTGAAAAGGAGCAAGGTTTTGGGTAAGACTTTATCACCATAACATTTGCTCCAAGTATGTTTCTATTCTTTTAAACTGTTGCTGCTTAGTATTATCTATGCATTTTGCGAGATTTCCCCATCTCTGTTTCCAAGACTCGCTAAATGAAATATTTAGTTGAAAGTCTAGATCAATATATGGAGTTTTTCGATGTGCTAAGCAACTTGTAACTGAAAGTATGCTATTATAAGTGTTGGTCTGATCCTGAGTAATCTTATGTACCATCTTGGTACTTTTATCAATAAAACTTTTACCTTATCAAAAAAAAAAAAAAAGGACTCGCTAAATGACACTTATCAGCTAAACCACACAAATTGGAGATGACTTGCTAGTTTGACTGTATTCTTATCTAGTTCAATCTGGTCTCTGAAAGTTTTTTACACTTGGAGTGAAAAATAGTTAATTGTCTTTGTATTAGTCTTCAATGCCTCTAGAATTCCAGATAAGATATTAGATGCACTGTCAGGATTATGTTTATCACTTGCTTGATTTATCTTGAAAAGAAGCTGTTCTTAGATCTTGCGGGACCGAGCTTTAAGTGGAATTCTGTCCATTAAGTAGTTCGATCAAGACTAGATTTCAACAATTATGTTTTGAAGTGTCAAAGAAAATGTGCCGCGGCAAGTGCATTATCATGCAGACTTAACTAGCTAAGAAAGACTCCCTTTTTGTTACCAACCTTCTTCCCTTGCTTGGTGTTTTAGGTCTTCTTATCCCAGCGGACACTTTTGAATTATTTATCCTTTTGAGAAACTTTTGTTTTACTAGACATGCCCATGTCACTATGAGATAATTCTTAAACATGCTAAAATGGCAGCCCAATGCACTAAGCTCCCGCTATGAGCGGGTCGAGGGAAGGGCCGGACCACAAGGGTCCATCGTACGCAGCCTTACCCTGCATTTCTGCAAGAAGCCGTTTTCACGGCTCGAACCGGTGACCTCCTAGTCACATGGCAGCAACCTTACCGGTTACGCCAAGGCTCCCTTCTTCTTAAACATGCTACAAGTTGCTATTAAACGTAATAAGGTGAAGGCATAGCATGTAGCTGCATTATAAAAAAAATTAGAACAATATCAGCCTTTGCAGTACTCTTCTTTTCTTTGGCTACAAGGAAATAAATGGCTTGTTCATCCATTCTTTACCTTTGACGTTGAAGTCTATACTTGTCCAAGATAAAAGTAGTCGTGTGCCTTATCTGTGACTTTGCTGGTGTTTTGTTTCAGCTGTTGTACTTTTACCTCGATGTCATTTCAGGATCTTTCTGATAATACAACAAGACCTGCACAGTTTATGGCTTCCCTTTAATTAGAGTCTTTGATAAGCTCTTGGTATCTAGATTCCTTAAACATTTCTTGCTGACTGGACCGGTTATCATTGAGTCATGGGAGTCGGGATAGAAAAGGACTCGTATAGTTATTGCAATATGATTTGGTCTTATGCTAGATCCAGAGAAGGTAGTTATGTGGAATTGTTGGCTTTACTTTCTATAATCGGTACTGGATTCTTGTTTTCTGAAAAAAATCTAACCTCTTCAATATCTGGACCTCTTCTTTTGGTTTATAGATAAACAGGTGCTGCTTCATTCTTACGTCAAGATGGATTACTACCCCAAAGTTCTGGTGTACAAACGTTGAGCTGAAGTTGCACTAGGACTTGTGGAAAATATCGAGGATCCAGAGAACATGGAACTTGGGACGACTCCACCGCAGAAACCTGGTGCAACTCCGCCGATAGTCTTCATACAGAACTTCAGAAATGCATGTTGTTGATATTTACTCCTCACGCAGTCTTCTAAGCCACCTCATTTTCCATCATAATCCTAGGAACAATGCCTCCTTCCTAATATGGTGACATCAGTATAATCTACTCAAATCACTTGCCTCTGCGATTCGATATCTGCCATCATTATTTATCCAGATATGAATCCAAGGCTTGGTTTCTTTATTCTTGCTGAATTCTTGACTAGAAATGAGCATGGGCATCCAGATAAAAATAAATCTGTTTGAGGAATTTTTGTTTCCATCTCAGCAGAGCATATGGATTCTGATGAAACAACAACAATGGCTGGTGTTTATAGCTTTTGTATAGTGTTGCTCGAGGTAGTTAGTGGTCAGGTGGCAGTTGATTTTCGAGTTGTACTCTTAGGGGTCGTTTGGCAGGATGTATTAGGGAAAATAATACATGTATTAGCTTTGGTATTATAATACATGTATTACCTAGGGTTAAGGTCTGCGTATACACTACCCTCCCCAGGCCCCACTTGTGGGATTATACTGGGTATGCTGCTGTTGTTGTTGTTGAATAACCTATGTATAACTATTAGTTATACACCCTATTCAGTATTATTCTTATATGCAATAAACCATGGCATTAGTGATATCATGGTTTTTAATACATGGATAAGCATATACAAAGATAAAATTGCCCTTTCAAAAACTTTTAATAAACCAAACCAAACAATTGACAAGAAATAATCTCAGCATAACTAACCCCAACATAATTAATTCTAGCATTATTAATTCCAATATTACTAATATACCTTATTCAGTATTATTTTTATACACGATATAACCTCTAGAGTGTGTTAGAGAACCTCTAGTGTTGGATAATCCTTAAGTCGCAGTATTTAGTTATTATGATTCAAACATAACATTTATGATATTGAGGTTCATATAGTCGATCTCAACTAATTTTGGACTGAGGCGTAGTTGTCCTTTTGTTCTTTTATTTATTCATGTAAGCTATCTTGTTTCTGTTTCCTTAAACTTTTGCATTGCAGTTATTTGTTCCAAAGAAGGATAGCTTCTTTATGTAATCAATACCTATTATCAAACATTTAAACAAATGAGACCAATTGAATTTGGTGAATAAAAGTAAACTCTCTGTGCTAAAAAAAGAAGGTAGTGTCAGTGTAAACAGTAATATAAGTATCTATAACATTTTCTCTATCAATTTGATGTTTTTCCCTATTAAGTCAGTCAGTGAGAAAAAGGAAAATTTGTTATGGAAGGATACTAAATATTTAGGTCATTTATAAAAGTTAAGTTAGATAACAGATGATACAAGATTTGAGAAGATTATAAATGATCACGTCCGACAAAAGGTGCAATTAACGCACAAAGAACAAAAAAGAAGAAAAGATTGTTTGAGATAGTTTGTTCATGTCTTAGGTAGACATCAGATGCATCAGACTATAAATGTGACACTATGACGATATTTGTTGTACATCAAGTCATCAATCACATGGAGAAAAGTTGCCCCAAAAAGACCGAAAATCTCTTGAAACTATTACAGATTTAACTAATAAAAAAGCAAAAAATCCCACAATCAGTTAGTTGGGATTAAACTAGTTCATTAAACGGTAAATGGTATTATATAATCAACTAGTTGGGATTAAATTATTTGGTATCAACATGAAATGATTCATATAGTCAACTCCATATGAAATACAAATTGAAATTGACGCATAGTTGGTTGCTTGATATACCAATCTTCTCAAGGCGCAAAAGTTGAAGTGATCTCGTCGATATTTTTATTATTTATAGTACCAAAGTGCTTGAGTTTAGGCATGCTAGATATTCATGAAGAACTCGTTCACTCTGCAAAAATGATCGTTGTCAATCTCAAAAATTTAATTTTTAATATTAAAATAGATGGAATAACTGTCTCTATTCCTATCACTAACTATAAAAGTGTTATCAAAGATAAAATTCAAATGTCTTTAACCCCGAGTAAAAATGAACATTACTGCAACAAGAATTGTCACGATTCCTCCAATTATGAATATTTTTCACTTTTCAATTTGGATCTTCACTGGTATTTTCAACGGGACGAAGATTGCCATTGATTTCTTTAGTCCACACCTTTATCACTTTATGAGATGGAATTATCGAGCTTACTCTCATCTTATTTGTAGTATTTAGAAAGAATGTGGTCATGCATATTGTTTATGTTGATCCAAAAACAGGTGAAGTTTTGAAGAATGACAAATGAGCTCAGTCATGGACCAGGTCCATCATGTGAAGCACAGTCATGGTCAACCTACACATGTGAGATTCACGTGAAGGAGATAAGTCCCATTGATCAAGCAGCAATATCTCCTGATCTGATCGAAAAGGTTGCATATTGGATAAGGGGAGAAAGTCTCTTTTTGTGAAGAGAACACAATCCGGATAAAAGATAGTGTTGGAGTTTGAGTTGTTCAAGGACTCAACTTTGATGGAAGATCAACAATTGAGTTCCAATCAAACTCTGATTACTAACCTATTAAAAGACAGTGATTGTTCTCTTTTACATGTATTGCACAAACGCAGAAGTTAAACTAAATTGAGAGCAAAAGAGCAAGGCGATGTTGCAAGCAATTTATGTGAGATTAGAGTGTGCACTCCTGAAGCTACTTGGACGAGATAGAAGAACCAATTCCACTGTGTCTTTCTTTTATTCTAGTTCAATTGTAGTAGGTGATTTAAAGTTGTACCTTTCAGCTTTCATAGAAGCAATTGTATTAGGTACTTAGAGTGTTCAAGTTATATGCTAACTTGAAGTTGTCGCAACAGTTGAGACTGTATGCTACAACGGGATTAGAGTTAATCCTTAGGTTTACAAAGAGTTTTTGTAAATGCTGTTTTGGCTCAGTGATTTTAGTGGAAGTTNTATTTTATGTACTTATTATTTCGCAAACAGTAGTGTTAGTACACCTAGAAGAACCAGGTTCTTCTAGAGCGAAAAATTGGGTACCACACAAATCACCCTCCCTCTTGTGTGGTATTGACATATAAAATATCAATTGGTATCAGAGCGGGTTATCCTTGAAGAGGCTAACACCTTAGGAAAAGATCAAGATGAGTGCACCAATTGGAAACTTGGAAGGGCAATCCACTGCTAGGCCTCCACTCTCCAATGGTCAGTACTATTCCTGGTGGAAGAACAAGATGAGAGATTATATCATAGGAGAGGACTATTAACTCTGGGACATAGTCACTGATGGTCCTTTGGCAACTACAAAGAAGAATGAGGAAGGAGTGGATGTGCCAAAAACAAGAGCTGACTGCACTGCTGAAGATTTGAAGAAATAGGAGAAGAATGCTAAGGCCAAGAAATAGCTTGTGTGTGGACTAGGCCCAGATGAGTACAGCAGGATTCAAAGCTGTACTACTGCAAAGAAAATATGGGACACTTTACAAGTGGCTCATGAAGGAACTCCTCAAGTAAAGAGATCAAAAGGAACACTACTATATTCTCAATATGAGAACTTCAGTATGAAGGAGGGAGAATCTATCCAAGAGATGTACACAAGGTTCACAACACTAACAAATTAACTTAAATCTCTTGGTAGAATTATTCTTGAAGAAGACAAGGTTGAGAAAATTTTTACAAGAGTCTTACGGGTGACTTGGGAAAGCAAAATCACTACCATTCAGGAATCAAAGAACATTGCTACCCTCAAGCTGGATGAACTGATTGGAAACCTCACTGCCTATGAATTGAGAAGGCAAACCATGAAAATGGATGCACCCAAAAAGGAAAGAATCTTGGCTCTCAGAATAGCTGAAGGTGCAGATCTGGAGGATGATGAAGTAGCCATGATCACTAGAGATTTCAAAAAGTACCTGATGAGAGGAAAAGGTTCCTCAAGAGGTACAACCTTCAATAAACTGAAGGCTCCTGAGAAACAGACAAATGAGGGATGCTACAAATGTGGTAAGACTGATCACATGATCAAGAACTGTCCTCAATGGGAAATTGAGTGGAAGAAGGAAAGGGCTGAACGAAGAAATAGGAAGAAGGAACAGGTTCAACCAAAAAGAAACAAAGGATCAACAAAGGCTATGATTGCTGCATGGGGAGAAACATCAGATGAAGACTCAGAAGATGAAGTTGGAGATGAACAAGCACTTATGGCCATTGGAGATTCAGATGATGAACAAGAGGAAAATGTCCTTCATCTCAAAGACAAGATTAAATTCCTGTCTAAAGAAAGGTTGTCTGAACTATTTCTAGACTTCATTGATGAGTCTAAGATAATTAACAATGAGAAGGAAGAGCTGTCTAGGGAATATTTGATCCTTAAAGCCAAGTGCAAAAATCTAGAGTCTAGGGCTAATGAGAGATAAAATAAAAATACTGAGTTGAAGAACCAGGTTCTTGAACTTGACACCAGTGTCCTAGAACTTAGGTCTGAGAACTTAAAACTGAAATTAGGAATAGGAAAGAAGAAAGCTGATCACATATATCTTACCCTAGAAGAAAACTTAGGAAAAATGAAGGATGAGCTGTACAGGAAGGATGAGCAGATAAGAGTATTAAAGGAAGATCTAGGGACGGTAAGACATGAACTAGACAGAACTTGCAAATGAAACAAGGCTTCTGATGCACTCTCCTGGCTACAAGAACATCATAGTAGCAAC
This sequence comes from Nicotiana glauca, assembly GCA_026770625.1. NCBI lineage: Eukaryota > Viridiplantae > Streptophyta > Magnoliopsida > Solanales > Solanaceae > Nicotiana > Nicotiana glauca. The sequence continues at coordinate 28,702 of MU777600.1, forward strand.
AAAAGAGGACTTGGTTATGGGGCTCAAGCACCTAAGTGGGATCCTAAAATCAAGTACCTCACTCTCCCAGAGAACAAAATTTGCACACACTGTGGCTAGACTGACCATTACAAAAATGAATGCAATTCAAAAGAAAAGGCCAATCAAAAGAACAAAGCTTTTGTTCAAGAAACAAATAGGCTGCCTGGGTGGGCTAGAAGGAATCTTATTTATCCCTTTGCCTATAGAAAGGGACCCAGACTATTTTGGGTTCCTAAGACTAACCCCTGATTTCTTTTTGTAGGATCAAGTGAAGGGAAGTAGCCAAATATAGTACATGTATAGTGGCTGCTCAAAACATATGACTGGGAGCAAGAACCAGTTCCTTTCACTTGAGGACTTAAAGGGAGGTAATGTCTCCTTTGGAAATGGGAATGTGCGATTATTGGGGTTGGAAAGTTAGGTAAAACAGACTCTTACTCAATTGAGAATGTCTACCTGATAGATGACTTGAAATATAGCCTGATCAGTGTGTCACAATTGGGTGACAGAGGTAACCTTGTAGCATTCACCTTTACTAAACTCTTTGTGATTAACCTTACCAATGACAAGATTGTTTTGCAGGGAAAAAGAGTTAACAACATTTACATTGTAAATTTGTCTATTCTCTCAGAAAATGAACTAACCAGCCTAAGTGTGCTGGATAATGATCCCCTCCTGTGGCACAAAAGACTTGGTCATGCCAGTCTGAATCAACTAAACAAATTAGTCTCCAAGGACTTGGTGATAGGGTTACCTAATATTAAATTCAAGGAAGACAAAGTTTGTGAGGCCCATGCAAGGGGGAAGCAGGTAAGATTATCCTTCAAAAGCAAGAAAATGGTAGGCATAACCAAGTCGTTGGAACTGGTCTATATGGATCTATGTGGTCCAATGAGAACCATGAGCAGAGGTGGTAAGAAATATGTAATGATATTAGTTGATGATTATTCTAGATTTACCTAGGTACTATTTCTAGCATCTAAATATGAAGCATTTGACATGTTTACTGCCTTTGATAGAAAAACCCAAAAACAATTAGGAAATCAACTTGCATCAATTAGGTCTGATCACGGAACTGAATTTGAAAATGCTAAGTTTACTGAATTCTGTGATGAAAATGGTATAGATCATAATTTCTCTGCCCCTAGGACTCCTCAACAAAATGGAGTAGTTGAAAGAAAGAACAAGATTCTTGAAGACATGGCTAGGACTATGCTTCTTTCTACTAAGCTGCCCCATAGCTTCTGGGCAGAGGCTGTAAATACTACATGTTACATTATCAATAGATGCATGACTAGACCTCTTGTAGAGAAGACTCCCTATGAGTTACTTAAAGGGAGAAAATCAAATATATCCCATCTTAGGGCATTTGGATGTAAGTGTTTTGTGCACAATAATGGAAAGGACTCCCTAGGTAAGTTTGATACCAGAAGTGATGAAGGAGTATTCTTGCCATATTCTTCACATAGCAAAGCATATAAAGTGTTCAATAAAAGAACTTTGTATGTAGAAGAAAGTGTGCATGTAGTATTTGATGAAAATAATATTCTTTATGAGAGACAGGAACATGAAGATGAAGCCTTTGGGTTGGTAAAGGATTTGACTGAAGCCTCATCACAAGTCAAAGTGACACCTAAAGAAAGAACATGAGATGGAATAGGTTCTTCTATTCAGGGCAACCTGACAGGGGGAACCAATCAAAGAGGAATTAAAATAAATCCCCTAAAAGAACTTGTTCAAGACCCTTTTCCTCAGCAACAGAACATGGGAGAAGCATCTAATAGGAATCAATTGGTTGTCAAACCTCACAAGTATCAAAGTTCTCATCCTATTGAGAACATTATTACTGATCCAACATCTGTAGTCAAAACTAGATCACAACTAAAGAATCTGTGTGCTTTTGATGCCTTTTTATCTCTTATTGAACCTAAAAATGTTGTTGAGGCTTTGCACGATGCAGATAGGGTCAATGCAATGCAAGATGAACTCAATCAATTTGAGAGAAGTCAAGTTTGGCATCTAATTCCAAGACCCAAGGATAGATCAGTTATTGGTACAAAATGGGTCTTTAGAAACAAACTTGATGAAGATGGAACTGTCACAAGAAACAAGGCAAGACTGGTGGTCCAAGGTTACAGCTAAGAGGAGGGCATAGATTATGATGAGACTTTTGCTCCAGTTGCAAAATTAGAGGCAATTAGACTTCTCATAGCCTTTGCAGCACACATGGAATTCACTCTTCATCAGATGGATGTCAAAAGTGCCTTCCTAAATGGCTACCTGAAAGAAGAAGTGTTTGTAAAACAACCTCCAGTGTTTGAGAGCAAGGAATGTCCTAAGCATGTGTACAAGCTAGACAAGGCTCTCTATGGACTCAAACAGGCCCCAAGAGCATGGTATGAACGACTGTCTAAATTCCTGCTTGAACCTGACTACAAAAGAGGTAAAATTGACAGTACCTTATTCTTAAAGGAAGAAGGTAAGGATCTCCTTATGGTTCAAATTTATGTTTATGACATAATCTTTGGGGCCACTACTGATAAGCTAAGCAAGGACTTTGCAAAACTAATGGGGAGTGAGTTTGAAATGAGCATGATGTGTGAGCTTAACTTCTTCTTAGGCTTACAGATCAAACAAAGTTCAAATGGAACCATGATCCATCAGTAGAAGTATGCAAAGGAGCTAATCAAAAAGTTTAAAATGGAAGAATCTAAAGAAATAGACACACCCATTGCAACTGCCACTAAATTAGATGTTGATAAACCTGGTTCATCAGTTGATCAAAAGTTGTATAGGGGTATGATTGGTTCACTCTTGTATCTTACTGCTAGCAGACCTGACATTATTTTCAGTGTAGGGCTTTGTGCCCCCTTTCAGGCTAATCCTAAAGAGTCTCATCTGACTGCTGTCAAAAGGATACTAAGATATTTGAAATACACCACTGATCTGTGTTTTTGGTATCCCAAAGGTAGCAATTTCAATATAGTAAGATATGCTGATGCTGGTTATGCAGATTTTCTAGTGGATAGGAAGAGCACCTCAGGTATGGCACACCTCCTTGGTTCATGTCTTGTGTCATGGGCTACTAAAAAGCAAAATTCAGTAGCCTTGTCTACTGCTGAAGCTGAATATGTTGCTGCTGGTTCTTGTTGTGCTCAATTGCTATGGATCAAACAATAACTGGTAGATTTTGGTATCGAAGTTGGTTGCATTCCTATATTCTGTGATAACACTAGTGCTATAAGTATGACAAAGAACCCTGTTCATCATAAGAGGACTAAGCACATAGATGTTAGGCACCACTTCTTAAGAGATAACTATGAGAAAGGATTGATCTCCATAGAATTCTGTGCTACTGATAAGCAAATTGCTGACATCTTCACTATAGCACTGAGTAGAGAAAATTTTGAGAGGAACAGGTTGGAATTAGGGATGATTAAGATCATCTAATAGGTCCAGCTCAGAATGCACAATGAAAAAAAAAATATTGGAAAAATGAAAAAAAAAAATTGGCTAGAAATTCTAACCTTGTGTAAATATGTGGATTAATTCTTACTCAGCTTCATACTTTAATTAGTATACTCATGTGACATGTGTTTAATTGATTCACGGATCTCTTACTAACTTTTCTCTATTATGGCATTTGAGGCATGTTCAAGAGAATTCTAAATGAAGAACCTGGTTCATCAGTATGGGTTCATATGAAAGCTCAGGTATGTTTTCTATACTTTGAACAATTAGAAAGATTAATAATTCAATCACGAGAAAAATTCCTATACTTGTCAAATTCCTAGAAAATTCTATCTGTTGAGCATTGAACTATTTCCGTCCATTTAGAACTCTAAAATCGCAATTTTTGCCTAATATCTAGGGAAGCCAAATAATCATTAAAATTCTGGAATTTCAGTTGGATTAGACTTTTATTTGACCCCTGAAAAAGCTACCGTTACTTAATCAATGTCTAATTCTCTTTAAATACACACCACATCTCCAGCCTTCTTCATTATTCTAAAATCGTCAAAAATCCCTCTTCAATTTTAATTGCCCTCTTCTAAAAAATTCCCAAATTCTCTCAAGAAACGATCAAACATGTCTAACCCACAAGATCATCCTGGCACTCTTCCACCACCATCTCCCTCAAATTCATCCTCATCTACTCCACCCAGTGTATCTCCAAAACCCAGGTTTCGAAGGCAAAAAATGCTTGCTCAAAAAACTATAGTATCTGGGGCTCCGAGGAAGGTTTTAAATGAAAGACTGAAAGCTAGTGAAGTGAAAGAAATCCCAACTCAAAATTTTGACTCCAGTTCTGAGTCTGAATCCTTTAAATCTACGAGTGAAGATGGAAGACATGGGTCTTCTGACACTGAAAAGACTCAAGAAACCCCTACTGAGGTAAGTTCATCTAGAAACTAGGTTTGTTCTGGTTGGATCCATTAGGTATGTAAAACTGGTTGAGTCAAGTAGGAGTGGAGGTAAAAAGAAAGGAAAAGAGAGAGAGGGTGCAAGTGGTGAAGAAATGGGAAATAGGAAGGGAAATGTTCTTGCTATATGTGGGGTTGAACAAGAGAGGGTAGAAGAGAGTGGCATGAAGTCAGGGGGAAGTGGTTCTGGGAAAGCAGCTGAGGGGTTGATTCATCTAAGCAAACAACGAGATGAACCTGTTTCTTCTAATGAGGAAACCTTGGCTGACCTACTGAAAAGGGTTAGGGCAAGTTATGATCCAAAGAAACACAAAGCTACCACACCAAAAGCCCCAAATGTTCCCAAGCCATCCAAGAAAATAAAAGCCTCATCCCTAACACCTACTGCCTCTTCAGTTCCTATAGGTAGAGCCACAAGAAGAAGGGTAAAACAAAGTGAAGCTGACCTACAAAAGGCCTTAGAAGAAAGAAAGAAAAGGAAAATGGAGAAGGGAAAGGGAAAGGTAGCAGAGTCCTCTAAGGTTGTAGAGGAAGAGGAGATGGAACTGGTCCATCAAGAAAGGGGTACAACAGTGGAGGTTCCTACACCCACACCGAGAGGCGGACCCAGGATTTAAGTCTAACGGGGGCACCATTATTTTTAGTATGCCAATCACCAACAATAAAGTTTGGGTGTAACTCTTTGAAATGACTATGATAATTTATCGTCAAAATTAAAACATCAATATTATCAAATACCATTAACTTGATACTAATATAACAAAAGTATATTGTCCACTCATAGTTGAACTCGACGCGTTTTCATATTTTCAAAACGGTCAATAATAGCATCATTGCTTATATTTACAAATACTTCCTTCTCAAAGTAACAAACTAAACAATCATTTAAAAATGCATCACCAATACTACTACGCAATTCATCTTTTATGTACTTCATAGATGAGAATGCACTTTCCACCGTTGCAGTTGCGACAGGTAAAATTAAAGTCAACTTCACAAGCAAATAAACAAGTGAATAAGTCTCCACAAGATTTGTCTCAACCAATGCTTTCGCCAAATCACCAATTCCTTTCAAATCAGAGAACCTAGGGTCACCATGTTGCATATGCCATATGAAAGTGTCAAGTTGGCGACTAAGATCTCGAAGCTTCAATTCACCAAACTCATCGGGATAATGCTTGGCCAATGTCATAATTCTTTCCTTATCAAAATTAGCAAATGAGTTAGCCGGATTCAAGCTAGCCATACCAAGAAGCAGGTTACTACTCACAACATCAAAGCGACTATTAAGCTCCAGAAGTAGTAAATCAATCACGGCATAAAAAAGCTCAATACGTAAGTGATATGAATATGTAACACTAAAAGGCCTACGCTTCGACTTTCCAGGAATATAGAATTCTTCCATCTTGGGCACCAAAATATCATGTTTTGCACAAAATAAATATACGTCATCCATCAATGGTTCCCATCCTTTATCTCTCATTTCTCGCAACCTTTCCTTTGTGATATCAAGAAATACCATGACATTGACAATATCTTGATCTTTCTTCTGTAATGCTTTGCTCAAATCGTTTGACATTATCAACACTTTCAACATTAAGTGAAGCAAGAAAACAAATTCAAATGCTTTAATTTTACTCGAAAAAGTTTCTGCTTGCAACCTATCATTAACATCACCTTCACATTCAATCACCCCAAGCACATGAACAATAGAAGAAAATAAAATAACAAAGTTATCCAATGTTTTACAATGTGATCCCCAACGAGTGTCACCTGGCCTTTGAAGCCCCCGCTCTTGATTTAATCCTTTCCCACTTTGAACTTCACCACTCTCTAACAATTGCTCCAACAATTCTGCTTGATGATCCCGAAGTTGATCTCTACGCTTAAAAGAAGCTCCAATTATATTCAACACGTTAGTAACAATAGCAAAGAAAGTCTCAACCTCCTTATGTTTTTTTAGCAACAGCTACAAGCGTCAATTGTAATTGATGTGCAAAACAATGAACAGAATATGCCGATGGAGTTTCTTGCAAAATTAAAGCTTTAAGGCCATTCATCTTTCCCTACATATTACTAGCCCCATCATAGCCTTGTCCACGTATTTTGGATGGACTTAATGAGTGTTTCATTAGCAAAGAAAGTACTGCTTCTTTCAACGACTTTGCAGATGTATCACTAACATGAACAAGACTAATAAATGGCTCGTTCACTTGGCCTTTTTTGTCAACATACCGCAAAGCAACGACCATTTGTTCATGGTGTAAAATATCCTTGGACTCATCAACTAATATCCCAAAATAATCTCCATCCAAGTCATCAATTATAGCTTTCACGGTCTCTTGTGCACAAGCACTCACAATATCCTTTTGAATTTTTGGCGAAGTCATCATATCATTTTTTGGAGCATGTTTAAATATAACTCTATCTACATCTGGAAGCCTATTTCCAAGCCATTCCAAAAGCCCTAGAAAAAGGCCTTTATTTTTTGAAGATTCACTTTCATCGTGACCACGAAAAGACAATCCAAAGTCTAAGAGAAACCTTGCAACATCAATTGAGGCATTTAAACAAATTCGATATTCAGTTTTTTGTTGATCGGATTGTTTTTCAAAAGCAGCTTGAATTGATTGAGATTGATTTCACAAGGCTAGCATATTGTTGAAGCACTTATGGTGGAGATTACTTACTTCACCAACATGTAGATCAAATCTTTCGGTTGCTTTATTCCAAGCCTTAAAGCCGGTTTTTGTGAAAGAGTCACATGTGCTTCCATTAACGTAATCATTTTTGAATAAATAACAATATAAATAAAATGCGGCATCTTTCTTCACACTATACTCTAACCATCTAGAATACAAACCTTTAAACCAACCCGAACTAAATTAGCGCATTTTCTTCCCAAATAAAGTTTTAGGAAATTTGTGATCTGGTTGGCAGGGGCCTCTTTGGATGTAATGTCTTCTCACTTCATCCCGTATTCTGGGGCTATATCTATCAATGGGTATTCTCTCTCCGGGGTCGGTATTAAGTGATTTTACATCAAACTCTTCTACAAGATGGGAGGAATTGTCTCTAAAACTAGAACTTGGTTGAGGAGAATTAAACCTTGTAAAAAATATGTCCATCTCAATTCACATCAAGAGAACTTCCTACAAAGCAACAATTCCAAGCAAAATAATATTTTTCATATGATTAATCACACTCTTTATTTTATTATAAGTCATAACTATATTATTATTATTTTATTAAAGATAGAAGAATCACTTACCAATTTCTGAAAGGTATCCTTGAAATCCAAATACAATTTGGTCTCAAATCATCCACTTCACTAAAATAATATTTCAAATAGCATTAGCACAAAGCTTCAAATATCAATGAAATTAATTTATTAAGATAAAAAAATAGCACACCAACTAGGTTAAGTCCGCTCAAACATTGAATTCAAAAACTAAAAGAAGTACACCTTTTGGGGCCTCAAAATTTTTGGGGCCTCAAAATTTTTGGGGCCTAAATCAAAGACTTTACTAGCCTCAACAAAATCAAGAAAAATTACAGAAAATTCAGAGATTCAATCAAAATAGAATAGCCAAAAGTGAGAACAAGACAAAAATAAGAGGTAAGCAAAACCTTCTAGTTAAGACCCTTCTCAATCGTATTTTAAAAGAGATTTTTTTAAACCCTAAATTCGAAATTGAAATTTACCATTAGAAAACTGGAAACAAAATGGAGAATTTCAAAGTAGAATTTTCAAAATCTTACCCAAAAAAAGAGTCTAAAGCTGCTTGATCTGTTAAGAAAGAAATTGTGAAGTGAAGGTGAAGCTGCTTGATCTGTGAAGAAAGAAACTGTGAAGTGAAGGATGAAATTTGTGTTGGGTTTAGAAGAAAAAACGTGTTTTCAAAGAAAGAGAAAAGGGAGTAGGGAGTAGGCTTGCTTTTTAATACTTTAAATTGAATGAAGACACAATAAAAGGTCTGACCAAGACCATATGACCGACACCCAATCAAAAAAAGTTTTTTGATTGTTGGACCTGGGTTTCAAACCTGGGTCTTGAAGTAGGCAATCACTCCAACAAACCAACTCTTCTATCCAGTCTTTGTGATTGAGGAGGCCGCATAATATATTTATAGAGGTCCTCCCTGTATTAACATATATATATAAAATATTTTTACCGAGGCCAACAGGTGCCCGTGACGCCCTACCCCCTAGTGTAGGTCCGCCCTTGCCCACACCTAAAAAGCCCAAGACTTCCTCCACAAGAAGTCTTCTTCTATACCTGTGTCTGCTAAACCCTCACTATCCAAGAGGACAAGATCTGCAGTGAAAGCTAAACAAATAAAAGTTTTAGATGATGAAGAGTGGAGTGGAGAAGAAGAAGAAGAAGAAGATGAATCTGAGAAGGAACAAGACAAGTTTGCCATCTTTGGCAGAAGAAAAATTTTAAAAAGTAGATTGTTGAAGGACCTGGTACAACCAGAGATGATGAGATTGGTTGACTCTTTAGCTGCTCAAGGTTGGAAGGACATGGTCCTTCAGATGGATGAGAGACTAGCCAGAAATGAGCTAATTGAGTTCATGGCTAATGCTGCTGTTAAGGATGGAGTTGTCAGTAGTTTGGTGATGGGAGTCCCAGAGCAGTTTGATGCTGAGAAACTGGGAGAGATTCTGGACATACCCTCTGAAGGGTTTGATGACTACACTAGGCAAAGGTGTCCATGCCTGGACTCCCTCCCTACTGCCCTTGAAATCACCAAGAGGTTCTGTGATTAAGAGGATGTGCAGAAAGGTTAGATGAGGCCTGAGCACAAGGCTGTGTTTGAGTTTGTCAACAAGTGCCTACTGCCCAGACAAGAGAGAAGACACACTGCAAACTACATGCACCTGGTTCTTATGGAGTGCCTTGAGAGAGGAAAGCAAATCAACTGGCCTGCCCTCATTGTCAAACAGCTAGACAGGGTTATCAATGGCTCAAAGGCTTATGCTACTCCATATGGCTTCATACTGACCACAATTATGGACACGTTGAATGTGCCTTTGAAGAAATGGGAAATTGCCTCAAGCAAGGAATATTTTGGCATCAAAACTCTTCTGGATTGTGACTATCCAGTCAATGCCATTCCAGTTGAACCTGGCTAATCTCTAAAGACACCCATCAACAACAAAGTTAGGACCTTGGTTCAGGAATGTGGAGCTAAGGATGCTGAAATTGCTAGGCTCAAGGCTCGTGTAATTGAATTGGAAACTGAGAGGGATGGCCTAAGAACTGAGCTTGCCAAAGAAAAGGAGAAGAATGATGGAATTCTTCAGAATATGATGAACCTTCTCCAAACTCAACCCTCCAGTTCCTCCAAGCCTTAGGACTCCTAGCACTTGTCTCCTGAACCTGTCAAGTACCCCCAATGACCCAGATTTTATGTTTTTTTTGATCATGTTTTGAATGTTTTTCTTTCTTTTTGTGGACTCTTAATGGAAACATATCACTATCAATGACAACAACCGTTTTCTCTTGTTTTATGTTTATTCTGAACTTGATAGTTTAAATATGTTTGTTGATTATTACTGATTGCACCATGATTGCACTTGCAGTTGCCCCAGTGGCCATGAGTACTCATAAAAATCTGGGATTCACATTGTGTATGCAACTTTTTGATGATGCCAAACAGGGGAAGAGATATTGTGCTTTACACAGTATTCTGAAATAAGTGACATTTATAACCTAATTAACCTTGTCCTTGATGATAAGTGAATTTTCTAAAGTTTAGTGTTGAAGGTTAAGCCGAGTTTTTACAAGTCCTTTGATCAGTAAAAAGCACAGAGTTTGTCATCATCAAAAAGGGGGAAATTTTTGGCCCAAGAACATGTGAAGTTTTGAAGAATGACAAATGAACTCAATCATGGACCAGGTCCATCATGTGAAGCATAGTCATGATTAACCTGCACATGTGAGATGCACGTGAAGGAGATAAGTCCCATTGATCAAGCAGCAATATCTCCTGATCTGATCGAAAAGGTTGCATATTGGATAAGGGGAGAAAGTCTCCTTATGTGAAGAGAACACAATCCGGATAAAAAATAGTGTTGGAGTTTGAGTTGTTAAAGGACTCAACTTCGATGGAAGATCAGTAATTGAGTTACAATCAAACTCTGATTACTAACCTATTAAAAGACAGTGACTGTTCTCTTTTACATGTATTGCACAAACGCAGAAGTTAAACTAAATTGAGAGCAAAAGAGCAAGGCGATGTTGCAAGCAATTTATGTGAGATTAGAGTGTGCACTCCTGAAGCTACTTGGACGAGATAGAAGAACCAATTCCATTGTGTCTTTCTTTTATTCTAGTTCAATTGTAGTAGGTGATTTAAAGTTGTACCTTTCAGCTTTCATAGAAGCAATTGTATTAGGTACTTAGAGTGTTCAAGTTATATGCTAACTTGAAGTTGTCGCAACAGTTGAGGCTATCTATTGATCTTTGGGGGCTATTTGTATTGATTGTATTCCAAATATCCGTCCAAGAAGTAATAAAAGTCTCACCCACTAACCTATAAAGCATTAATCCATGAAAGGTAGCTGAAGTGGTCACTTCAGCCTTTCAGGTTGCATTGTTTAATTTGTAAGAAATTCACCGTATCTTTCTTGAAATTTCTAGTGTGGCCCACATATAAGGTAATAAATTATTTACCTTGTCTCCCAAAGGAAATAATATATCAGATAATATTCTATAGTTATGCATATATGGTAGTTTCTTTGATGGAAAGAAATTACCATATATTAGGAATCCCTAGGGTAATTATAATTTATGGAGAAGTCCCTAGGGCTAAAATATTTGCCTAAGAGTCCCTAGCCTACCTATAAATACACTTGTGACTCTATCAGTCTGGCATCCTACGATAGGTACAGGCTAGAAGACTCCTTGGATTTTCTCTCAAGATTCTTCCAAGGAATTCCCCATATCACTTGAACAACCATGACTGAAGGTATGTCCCTTGTTTATTTCCGCTGCGTTGGCTCTGTATGTGTTTATATTACAACATATGCTATCAGAGCCTACCTTTAGTCGTGTTGTTCGGTGTCGAGATTGTGATCATGACGATGCAAATTTCGTTTTGGACAAATCCGTCTGATTAGTTTTATACTATATAATACCACAGTCTTTGATTTGTAGACAATGGAGTTATATTTTGTTAGATGGAATTTGTGAAACCGAATAAATAAATAAAAATCACTGACTTTTAGTTCAACCCTCGAAACCCTTGAGTTCTAATTTTGTCCGTTTCTATTTTGAATTGGTGTGATCAAATTGATTACTCTTATTTTCTAGTAATGGTTTTTGCCAAAGTATATTGTTTCTGGCGTGTACTCTGCCTTTTTGCCATATCATGGAGTTTTCAATATATAATAATATAATCAATAGAGAAGTTTATTTAATTCTTGATAACCAAAGCTATTATGGGATGTACTGAGTTTGTATTAACAATATTTGGTTCAATATGGTATTTTTAGTTATCGTATTTTGTTTAAAAGTGTATAGATCACAAAAAATTTGCTTTTGGTTATCATGTTCTGTTTCTCACATTAAGTTGTGAAAAAGTGAAACTGTTAGATTTTTGAACTGCAAATATGTTTAACAACTTCACTATAATAATGAGTACTTATAATTTTTGTAATTATAAGAATTGGCTTTTGTGGTAACATGGCATCTAGCTTATATATTTGTGTCCAGTTAGAGATACATTAACATTTTGCTTAAGAGTTAATTATTCTTAAATGTCATTTTGAGTTTTCTTTTATGTCATGTATTTAGGAGTGGCCACAACATCTTGAATACTGATTATAAAAGAAATTAAGTTATTTAATCACATAAAATTTAGTGATTAAAAATTATAATAACATCTATTTAATTCAGTTATCTTATTAAAATGGTAGCCCGGCCTTACAGGGAGGTAACCATTTTGGTGAGATCAATTGGAATAAGATAATAAACCTTTAAGTTAAAATTATCTTATGCTCACAGGTACGGATAAATTTTTTATGTATTTTGGTTTACTAGTCTAATAAAGTTAGTAAATTCTATGCATGGGTTGCAACCTCTGCCCACAGGAAGGTCTAGAATTTACTATGAATCGGTATTTTACGTGATTCACCTTTTATGGATTGTGCTTCATAGCTTATGTATGTTTATCCTTATTTTACAGTCTTTACTGCTTTTCCTACCGCTATTTTTAATGAGAATGCTCGAATTCCAATATTTTTTGGTGACAATTATGCTGAAAGGAAGGAGAAAGTCCTTCTCACTTTAGGGTGCTCGGATCTGGACCTGGCACTCCATGTGGATAAACCACCTATCCCAATGGAATCAAGTACGCTAGTTGGTAAGGCTAATTATGAGCGGTGGGAGTGATCTAATTGCTTAAGTTTAATGCTCATAAAAGTCCACATAAGCCAAAGCATTAGGGGTTCTATCCCTAATAGCGATAAGGTCAAAGCTTACATGAAGGCAATTGATGAACAATTTGTAAGCTCTGAAAAGGCATTGGCCAACACTCTTATGAAGAGGCTCTCAAGTATGACTTTCGACAGAAGTCATACAGTGCGTGAGCACATTATGGAGATGAGAGACATTACTGCTAAACTCAAGTCCCTTGAGGTTGATATGTCTGAACAATTTCTTGTGCATTTCATTCTCAACTCACTTCCTGCGGAATATGGTCCGTTCAAGATTTCTTACAATACACATAAGGATAAATGGTCAATCAATGAACTTTTGACCATGTGTGTTCAAGAAGAAGAGATGTTGAAGCATGAGATACCTGAAAGTGTTAATATGGCGACTCATGGTAAGAGAAATGCAAAGAAGTGCAAAAGTGTTCCCATGAAGAAGAAAAATACCTTTGGCAAAGATGCTTGTCGTTTCTGTAAAAAGAAGGGACACTGGAAGAGGGATTCCTTGAAATACAAGAAATGGCTTGATAAGAAAGGTAATTTTACCTTTGTATGTTATGAATCTAATTTTACTAAAGTTTCTGATAATACATGGTAGATTGATTCTGGTGCTACAATTCACATTGCCAAAATCATGCGGGGCTTTCTAACTCAGAGGAAGCCGATAGGAAGTGAACAATACGTCTATTCTGGCAATAGGACGCGTTCACGTGTGGAAGGCATGGGGACTTATAGGCTCACTTTGAAGGATGGTTTTCACTTAGATTTAGAAAATGCTTTTTATGTTCCAGAATATTCGAGAAATTTAATTTCTCTTTCAAGACTATTGATTAGTGGATATGATTTGAATTTTCATTATCCTTCTGTGAATATTTTGAAAGATAATAAAGTTATTGGTTTTGAAAATTTGAATGGAAATTTATATACACTTGAGCTAGACCTCACGTTTGAATGCAATGTTTTAACTTTGCACGATAAAGAAATTGGCACTGATGCATTATCAATGAGAACTCATTTAGTCTTTGGCACAAGAGATTGGGACACATCTCTATTGATAGAGTAAAAAGGTTGGTTAATGATGGAGTTCTAAAAACTCTTGATTTTTCTGATTTTGGGACTTGTGTGGATTGCATAAAGGGTAAGTAGACGAACAAATCAACTAAAGGTACCAAAAGGAGTTCTCAATTACTTGAGATCATACATACACACATATGTGGACCTTTTCCTACCCCTTGCTTGAATGGTGAGAGGTATTTTATCTCGTTTATTGATGACTATCAAGATATATGTATCTCTATTTTCTATTTAACAAATCAGAAGCACTTGATGCTTTGAAAGTTTACAAAACAGAAGTAGAGAAACAAAGTGGTGCTCAGATCAAAATTGTAAGATCTGATAGGGGTAGAGAATATTATGGTAGGTACACAAATAAGGGACAAGTTAAGGGTCTATTTATTGAGTTCCTTGAAAGTGAAGGTATAATTGCTCAATATATCATGCCTGAAACACCACAACAAAATGGTGTGGCAGAAAGAAGGAACCAGACATTAATGGACATGGTAAGAAAGATGATTAGCAGATCAAGTTTACCTTTATCCTTATGGAGTGAAGCCTTAAAAACCGTTGTGTATATTTTAAATAGGGTTCCATCCAAGGCTGTCCCCGAGACACCCTTTGAGTTATGGAAATGATGGAAACCTAGTTTAAATCATTTACATGTTTGGGGATGTCCAACTGAAGTGAGGGTTTATAACCTACAACTAAAGAAGTTGGATGAAAGAACAATAAGCGGTTATTTTATAGGCTATGTGGTTAACTCTAAGGGATTTAGGTTTTATTTTCCTTCTCATTATCCTAAAATTGTTGAGGCTAGAAATGCTAAATTTCTTGAGAACATGAAGAAAGTGGGAGTGGTTTGGCTCAAAGGGTGGAATTGAAAGAAATAAGGGAACCACCTGTGGTACCTTTATGTATTGGAAACTTGAATGTTGCTCAGAAAAATTCTCATGAATTATCTGAACAACAACAAGTTCAAGAGCCACCACCACTTGAGGAGCCAATAAAAATCAACCCACTTTACCTGAACCCACTGAAGAAGTGTCTGAACCAGTGGGAGTGAGAAAATCCTCAAGAATTCGAAAATTAGCAATTTCAAGCGACTATGTTGTATATCTCTAAGAGTCTGATTATGATATTGGACTAAAAGATGATCCATGCTCGTTTTCACAAGCCATGAGTGGAGAAAACTCCACACTTTCGTATTGCGTGTCTCCCTCAGAAATATTGTACGCACTGGAGAAGCTGGGCACCAAGGTACAATTGCGGTAAAAAATGAAATTAGACCCCTCCACGAGGAAATCGAACGTCCTGTGCGAGTTCCACTAAGAATGAGGACACAAAATCGAAGATTGCATAGTACTACGACAGGAGGTAGTCAGAATATTGAACCAAGGATACTTGAGGGAGCTGCTCAGCGATAAGAGAAAGACCAACTTCGCACGAGGACGAGAACAACCTCAAGGGCCACCAAAGCCACCTTCTCCAGCATACACCATCAACATGATCGTCGGAGGAGGCGACGATTCAGCAATCAACCACGTAAAGTTCACCACCCCGCACAAACTGAAACAAACGATTGCCCACGAACGATATTACGACTTCGAAGAGAGTATCACCTTCGATAAGTCCGATGCCAACGGTTTGTCTTTTCCTAATTATGATGCTTTGGTCATAACTTTACGTATTGCTGACACTGATGTTAAGAGAATCATGGTTGATGACGGAAGCAGCGCCTGTATTATCTATCCAAGATTCCTCGCGCAAATGAGGCTCGAAGATAGGATAGTACCGCGTTGCATAACACTGACAAGTTTTAATAATGCAGTGGAGCAAACCTCCGGGGAGGTATCATTGCTGATTTTAGCAGGAGGAGTTACACTGGAAACCACTTTCCACGTCATGAACCAAGAAACAGCCTACAACGCAATCATAGGATGCCCGTGGATACACGCCATGCGAGTAGTCCCCTCAAGCTTCTACCAAATGATCAAGTTCCCCACTCCTTGGGGAGTATTTAGAATTCGGGGCGAGCCGCGCACCATGCAAGAATGCTACCGAATTGCTCAAGACTTCTCACATACCAAGCAGTTGAAAGGAGCAAGTGCGGAAGCATAGCAATTAGCCATGTCGGGGACTAAGGTCGACCCGACAACGGAAGCCATCAAAGATCCAGACATCGTAGAAGCTTGCAAAGCAACAGTCGAGGACCTCGACCCAGTACAACTGGACAGCACCGACCACACAAAGAAAGCCTACATCAGACACAACCTCCGCGACCCAAGTAAGTACCATGAATTTCTAACTAACCATGTGGATTTATTTGCTTTTTCTCATTCAGATATGCCGGGGATACCAAAAGACATTTCCACCCACAAGCTGAACGTCGACCCACTATATCCACCTGTGTGGCAAGTTAGAAGGAAGTTCAACGCCGCAATCAACGTGGTCGTCAGCGAAGAGGTAGATAAGCTGCTGGCCAACGGGTCCATAAAGGAATCAAAATATCCCCAATGGGTCGCCAATGTTGTCATGGTCAAAAAGAAAAATAGGAAATGGGGAATGTGCGTAGATTTCACCGACCTTAACAAGGCATGCCCGAAGGACTCATTCCCGTTACCTCACATCGACCAGTTGATCGACGCCACAGCAGGACATGAACTGCTAAACTTCTTAGATGCCTACTCCGTCTACAACCAAATCATGATGGCCGAGGAGGACCAAGAAAAGACAACTTTCATCACCCACCAAGGGACATATTACTACAAGGTGATGCCCTTCGGACTCAAAAATGCAGGGGCGATGTATCAAAGACTGGTTACCAGAATGTTCAAGGAACAACTTGGCAAGACCATGGAGGTCTATATCGACGATATGCTGGTGAAGTCGGCAAAAAAAGAAGACCACCTCGACCATCTGAAACAAGCCTTCGAGATACTACAACAGTATGGGATGAAATTGAACCCAGAAAAGTGCGCCTTCGGCGTAGCCTCAGGAAAGTTTTTGGGCTTCCTCGTATCACAAAGAGATATCGAAGTCAACCTGGACCAGATCAAGGAAATAGACGCAATACCTGAGACCTTGAATAGCAAAAAACAGGTACAAAAGCTGATGGGTCGAATAGCCGCTCTATCCAGGTTCATCTCGCGATCCTCCGACAGGTGCCATAAATTTTTTAATGTATTGAGAAAAGATCACGGACAACAATGGAACGAGGAATGCGCCGAGGCCTTGAAAAAGTTAAAAGCATACTTGTCTTCGCCAGCATTGCTAGTCAAAGCGAACCTTGGCGAAGCCTTGTTAGTATACCTGGCAGTGTCCGAAGTCGCTATAAGCGCAGTCCAGGTCCGTGAAAACAAAGGTACGCAGTCTCCTATTTACTATATCAGCAAAACCCTAGTGGATGCCGAAATACAGTATCCACACCTCAAGAAGTTGGCCCTGCCACTAGTCGTAGCTTCACGAAAGCTTAGACGCTACTTTCAGTGTCACCCCATAAAAGTTATAACAACCTTCCCCCTGAGAAGCATCCTGCACAAGCCCGAGCTGTCGGGCAGGCTCGCCAGATGGGCCATAGAGCTCAGCGAGCATGACATAACCTATCACCCAAGAAACACCATCAAGTCACAGGTACTTGCAGATTTTGTCGCCAGTTTCAGTACAGAGATTCTACCGGAAGCGGAACTGGAGGCCATTCGTGCCTCTCCTAGTACCGACCTCTGGACCCTCTACACTGATGGCGCTTCCAACACCTCGGGATCGGGATTGGGACTCATTCTCAAGGTCCCCACGGGCAAAATAATTTGTCAATCCATACGATGCCCCGAGATGACTAACAAAGAGGCCGAGTATGAGGCTGTGATTGCAGGTATGAGGTTAGCCATCAAATACGGAGCTCGACGACTCATCCTCCATTGCGATTCCCAACTCGTGGTAAACCAGGTCACCGGGACTTACCAAATCAAGGAACAGAGACTACAAAAATATCAATCAGAAATTCACAAGTTGAGGCCCGAGTTCGACGAGTGCCGCCTGGAACAAATCCCTAGGGCGCAGAATGTCGAAGCAGATGGCCTAGCAAAACTAGCTGCAGCTACCAAAAACATCAACAAGGGAAATATAGTCACCCTCCTCCATTCTGCCATAGATCACACTGAGGTACTCTCTTTGAATCTAACTTGGGACTGGCGCAACCAGTTTATCTCCTATTTGTAGGACGGGACACTCCCGCTCGACAAAAAAGAAGCCAAAAAGCTCCGCATACAAGACGCCCGATATAGCCTAATAAATCACGATCTCTACAAAAGAACGTTTGGCGGACCCCTCGCTAAGTGCCTAGGGTCGTAACAAACAAGGCAAGTACTCGAAGAGGTACACGAGGGCCACTATGGCGCACATACCGACAATCGCGCTCTCGTCCGTTGCATCATCCGAGTCGGATACTAGTTGCCCACCATGAAAAAGGAGGCAGCAGAGTATGTTTGCAAGTGTGAACAATGCCAAAAATACGCCCCATGATACATCAACCGGGAGAGCCCCTCCACTCAGTAACATCATCGTGGCCCTTCATCAAATGGGGAATGGACATAATCGGTCCCCTGCCAGCAGGGCAGGGAAAGGTACGATTTCTGTTAGTTTTAACTGACTATTTCTCCAAGTGGGTGGAAGCAGGTGCGTACGCCCAAATATGCGAACAGGAAGTCATCGCCTTCATATGGAAAAATATCATATGCCGTTTCGGCATCACCAAATAAATCAATTGCGACAACGGCCCCCAATTCATTGTCAAAAAGATAACAGAGTTCTTTGACAAATGGCACATCAAACAAATACTCTCCACGCCATACCACCCCGCCACCAACGGCCAAGCAGAAACAATATTGAACATACTGAAGAAGAAACTCGAAGAAGCAAAAGGGCTCTGGCCCGAACTACTACTAGAAGTACCGTGGGCATATCGAACCTCACCCAAATCCAGCACAGGAGAAACACCGTACTCACTGGTCTACGGAACTGACGCAGTCATACCAGTTGAAATCGGAGAATCGATCCTGAGATATTCACATAACAGTGGAGCAGACAAAGACGTGAGTAGGTTTCAAGGCCTCGACGAGGCCGAGGAACGAAGGGATATGGACCACATAAGAATGACGGCTCAAAAGCACTAGATCGAAAGGTATTACAACAAAAAAGCCAAAATACGACCACTCAAAGTGGGCGACTACGTCCTTAAAGCCAAAACTTTGGCGTCAAAAGACCCGAACGAAGGGAAACTATGCACCAATTGGAGCGGGCCATATAAAATCACAGCAAATGCAAGCAAAGGAGCATTCCAGTTGGAAACAATGGAAGGAAAAACACTCCAAAACAACTGGAATGTCGCCCACCTCAAGTACTTCCACTTTTGAAGGGCGTCTCCCGAGTCGTACTCTTTTTCCCTCACCCGAGTTTTTTCCCAATCGGGTTTTATCGGAGAGGTTTTTAATGAGGCATCGAAGGGGAAACCTAGCGGTGTACGGAGATAGGTTTATCATATCGGCCACTCAACGTGCTCTCCAGGTCGACATAATAAAGGGACTAGCCTAGTTGAATCTCCATCATGTAAGCGGCTAAGGCCACCATCTGCATTATGTAGCGGCTAAGGCTACCATCTCTATTATGTAGCGGCTAAGGCCACAATCTCCATTATGTAAGCGGCTAAGGCTACCATCTCCATTATGTAGCGGCTAAGGCCACAATCTCCATCATGTAAGCAGCTAAGGCCACCTTCTCCATTATGTAGCGGCTAAGGCCACCATCTCCGTTGTGTAAGCAGCTAAAGGCCACCACCTCCATTGCGAAACAGGCCAAAGTCCATCGCCAATAAACGTCGACCCAGCTCGACGACGATGGATAACACTTCAACGATAGTTGAAGTTACATCCTATGGGCCAAAGGCCATCGCCAATAAACGTCGACCCAGCTCAACGACGACGGATAACACTTCAACGACAGTTGAAGTTACATCCTATGAGCCAAAGGCCATCGCTAATAAATGTCGACCCAGCTTGACGACGACGGATAACACTTCAATGACAGTTGATGTTACATCCTATGGGCCAAAGGCCATCGCCAATAAATGTTGGCCCAGCTCGATGATGACGGATAACACTTCAACAACAGTTGAAGTTACATCCTATAGGCCAAAGGCCATCGCTAACAAATGTCAACCCAGCTCGACGACGACGGATAACACTTCAACAATAGTTGAAGTTACATCCTATGGGCCAAAGGCCATCGCCAGAAACGTCGACCCAGCTCGACAATGACAGATAACACTTCAACGACAGTTGAAGTTACATCCTATGGGCCAAAGTCCATCAGAAATAAATGTCAACCCAGCTCGACGACGACGGATAACACTTCAACGACAGTTGAAGTTACATCATATGGGCCAAAGGCTATCGCCAACAAATGTCGACCCAGCTCGATGACGATGGATAATACTTCAAAAACAGTTGAGGTTACATCCTATAGGCCAAAGGCCATCACCAGTAAAACGTCGACCCAGCTCGACATCGACGGATAACACTTCAACAACAGTTGAAGTTACATCCTAACGGCTAAGGCCAATGTAGACAAACGTCAACCCCGCTCGATGATGACGCATAACACTTCAACGACAGATTGAAGTTGCATCCTATCAACTAAGGCCATCACCATCAAAGTGCCAGCCAAGCTCGACGATGGCAAACAACGTTTAAACAAAGAACAACACAAGAAAAATAGCAACAAAAGTATGATCCTTTCACTATGACAAAAATTATATACATTTAGTCCCGCGAAGGGCCCCCATTACATTCCAAAAAGAAAAAAGGCAAAACATAGACAAGTCTTAATGAGCATTGCCATTTTTACCATCACCATCCGCCCGCTCTCCTTCTCGATCATGGCCACCAAGGCGGTAAGCTTCATTAAACCATGGGTCGGACTCAAGCCGGTTAACATCCTCCGAAGCGTAGCCCTCTCGATCAGGGGAGTTGGAGCTGTACCCGCAAGCTATACGAGCAGCACGAGCCTCGCGCTGCTGCTCCTGAACTTCCTCCTCAGAGGCACATTCCGTAACGAGAAGTTTTTTATATACATCCAATCTGGCCTCCGCATATACCCATATCTCGTGCGCATCTCGAGCCACGCCCCCAGCACCCTACGATGCAGATCGGCAACCTACGCCGCCACCCCACGACTGAGCTCCAACTCCTCTTCCCTCAATTTGAGGTGTGATTCCAGATCGCTATTATGAGCCACGGCTTTCACCAGCTCCTCATCTGTTTTCTCCAGCTATGCCACCCTGTGGCTCAATTGTGCCTTCTTATATTCGAGGCCTTCCCAGAACACCCGAAATTTTGGATCTTGCTGGAAAAGGTCCGTCGCCGCCTGATGCTTGGAGCGATACTGCTTGTACTTCTTCACCATTTTATCAAAAACAGTCGCTTTCTTCTCCACACGACGCCTCCTCTCCACTTCCAAAACCAGGGTCTAAAAAATATACACATACATGTGAGTTAGTACGCATCAAAATCAACTTCATGACACACGGAAGAAAAGAGAGTTACCTGTAATGCCATACCATCAACCATCCGAGATAACTCCGAATCACTGATAACGCTCAGCATCTCGTGCTCGGGGGCGGCACACAGTAGAGTCATCTCCAGTGCAGCCCGCTCGCTGTGCTGTAACAAATTGTAATTCCCCTGGAATCACGATACGTCGGCCAGACCCGTCCGCTGCCACCTCCACGTATGCCATGCCTTCCGTCATCTCGTCCACGTCCCCGTGGGTGGCCTCAATGGTCGGTCCCTCAGCATCGCCGCCAACGAGAGGTGATGAGTCACCCTCGGCAAAACGAACCGAGCTGGTACCGATATTAGCACTTATCTGGTGGGCCGGCCTCCCCGAACGGATAGCGTCGGCCATGAAGACGGATCTAGTTGTTTAGTGAGGCGCTTCTCTCCTTTCATCCCCAGTCGCCACCGCCTTACCCATTGCGAGCCTTCGCTTTTTTCTTTCCTCAGACTCCTCGCCCTCGGAAGGCCCGTCCACAGGCTGCGGAGATGACGTCGATGGCCTCGCCTCACTCATAGCCACCTCCACAGGAGCAGCCTCTTGTAAAGAGACTACGGTCACCCCCTCCCTGACAGATGCATAAAGTATCTCCTGCATATTCTGACCAACATCTGATCCGGCGGAGGTGGATGCCGTCGCCTTCCTCTTAGGAGCAATTCGACCTGTCAATGCAAATAGTTTAGTTGATGAAGTTTGTAGAAGCGACTAATTAAAGTCAAAGAAATACCTGAAGGACCCGCGGGGCCATAACACTCGAGGAACTCAGCCCATGTGCGGGTTTCTTCCGCGAGAGGCAGCAAACCAGCTACCCACTGCTTGATATCAGTTATGAACCGGGGAGCGTGAGCCATTACTGCATAATAATAGATAAAATCATAACGATGGTATAACCGAAACCGCTAAGGTTATGTACGATAAATGACTCGACATATAGGAGTACTTACGTCTCGAATTCCACCTCTCAGGGAATCCGACGGGGTTAGATACCAGGTGCTCCGTTTTCATAAAGAAGTACCTACGCCAATAGCCACAGTTAGCCTAATCATCGGTCTGCACGACCAACCCCTTCGAGCCACGATTCTTTAGATGCAGCATGGTACCCCTTAGGCAACCGGCACTGAATAACTGCAATAGGTGGTGGACAGAGACCTCTAACCCAGTCAGCTCCGCATACGTAGACATTATCCTACATATCTTTAGGGTGTACGGAGTGAGTTGGGTGGGACACATGTTGTAAAAACGGCAGAGCTCTTCCGCCAATGGAAAAATGAGAAGGCCATAGCCGATTAAAAAATGATATTCATAAAACACGCAGTACCCCGGTCTGTGGGCATTCACGAAGTCCGCTCTCGCTAAAACCATCTCCACGTGAGCGGGTATATCGTACGACGCACGAAGATTATCTAAATCATCTTGCGTTAACTCGGATTTCTCCCAAGGTTGCTCGGGAGAATCCGGTTGGAAGTTCTTCCTGATAAGGAGTTGCTTCGGTAGCACGTTATCCAAAGTGAGAGGGGTGAGATCCTCCCCTCTCCCTCCCTTATCACCATCGGAGGAAGGCAGAGCGTCAGATGGTTTATTATTACTAGTCCCCGGATTGTTATCCCGTTTAGGTTTTGTCATGGTTTCCGTTTAAGGAGTGGTGTACGACAGAACTACAAGTGTACTTTCAGAGAAGCGATGGGTTTTCAGAGAAAGGAAGTGTTTTCTTCAATAGTCGGAAAACGTTTGCAGATGATCTAAAGCTGGATTAAGTTAAACCCTTTCCCTATTTATAGGGTTGGGTAGCGTTGAAATCGAAGAGGCAAGGCCCAAACAGGCGCGGGAAACCGAGCATCAGAACACCTTTGGTACTTTCTCGGGAATACGCATAATGATGATGCATGCATATGATGACGTCATTTATGGGAAAGGATTACGCGCCAATATAGCATCATATTCAAATGATCACCCCTCTACATCGTCGTCCCCGAACATGGTCAAATTCTCCCAGAATAAGGTTCGTGGTTCCGTCCATCGGAGACGCACTTCGTTACGTCACCGACGAATGGAGGGACTAACTGTATGGGGTCAAATTCTGCCCACTACGGTAGCAACGACCCATGACTAAGCAATGGTCGAAATGAGGGTACGACCTAAGAATGTCGGGGTGAAACGTGCCTTTTGGTCTCGTCGTCTCCTTGAAAGCACGTGACCTGTCTCTGCATTATTTTATAATTTGAGGGAGTTCACCTATTATATAAAAGGGGATCCCAATGTTGTAAAGACATCTGATCTCTTCTAAGACAAGCTTTTTCTTTCTCTCTCCATCTCTTCTTCTCTTGAATATGCAATCTATCAAAAGCAATAAGAAATATAATACATATTTCTAGGTCTCATTATATTCTATTACGATTTACCTGTGATTTATTTTGATTGTATTCACTTGCAAAGTAATTGTTATCTTTCGAGTCAAACATACTGAAGATGAACAAAATTTGAAAATTATATCTACTACGAATGGGCTTAATACTGGTTACAAATATCAGTCTTGCCAAATCCAGATTTGGTTATAAATGTATGAGGTGCCTTTTCAGCTCTAGCAAAGAAATGATAATTTGAAAAATTACGAAAATATTGACTTAAAAGGGCGGATTAAGGGAATTATTGATGAGGAGAAATGTTTATTCTTTACTGATTTAGAGATATTGGTCAATCTTTGTATCAATTAGGTATTATTTTATCTCGTATTGAGGGTATAATAATTAATCCGGGGATAAATACTAAAATTATAAAGATACCCGTCTCTTCCCTCAAAGTCTTTTAAATTATCCGAGGATAAAATTAAAAATAAAAGTTTATCCCGACGTATCTAGTATACACCAAACACATGATTATATTATGCTCCATACATTATATTTTTAGTCTAATGAACCAAACATAAAAGAAGGTCGGGGCTCCAAACCAAACATACACACGTCTTAAAACATCATACGAACTTGCTCATGCGATCAAATCACCAAAATAACACTTAGAACTATGAATTTAGCACCAAATTGCATGAAATTTTCAAGGTAGTTTCAAAACTTCTAACTTTTCAACCAAAGGTCTGAATCACGTCAAATCAATTCTGTTTTCACAAATTTCACAGATAAGGTTTAAATATCATAACGGGCCTGTAACAGGCTCCGGAACCAAAATACAAGCCCGATACTAACAAGATCAAATCCTTTAAATTATTATATTTTCAGTCTTATCAATTTCCTTCAAAAATTTATTTCTCGGGCTAGGGACCTCGGTATTCGATTCCGGACATACGCCCAGGTCCTATATTTTACTATGGACCTCTGAGACCGTCAGAATACGGGTCCGGGTCCATTTACCCAAAACGTTAACCGTAGCCAACAAAATCAACTTTTTAGGCTAAAAATTATTATTTTCTCAAATTTCCACATAAAGACTTTCCAGAAGCACGTTCGAACTGTGCACGCAAATCGAGAAGAATAAAAATGAGGTTTTAAAGGCCACGGAATCCCGAATTAGGCTCTAAAACATATGACCTTTTGGGTTATCACATCAAATGTTTGAACGTTACTGTCATCTCCCTAATTCTAGATAGCTCATGGGTGAGCCCGGTTCAACGTGTTCTAATAAATGGTGGTCTAACACTGGTGCCAGATGAGAAGAATAAGCTTATTCCAATGTGAACAATGATGGGGTAGAGAGTGTGCATGGATTACCGGAAATTATGTTGTAATATAAACACATACAGAGCCAATGCAGCGGAAATAAACAAGGAACGTACCTTCAGCCATGGTTGTTCAAGTGATGTGGGGAATTCCTTGGACGAACCTTGAGAGAAAATCTAAGGAGTCTTGTAGCCTGTGCCTATCGTAGGATGCCACACTGATGGAGTCACATGCGTATTTATAGGTAGGCTAGGGACTCTTAGGCACATATTTTAGCTCTAGAGACTTCTCCATAAATTATAATTATCCTAGGGACTCCTAATATATGGTAATTTATTTCCATCAAAGAAACTACCATATATGCATAATTACAGAATATTATCTAATATATTATTTTCTTTGGAAGACAAGATAAATAATTTATTACCTTATATGCGAGCCACACTAGAAATCTCTAGAAAGAGACGGTGAATTTCTTACATTCTCCCACTTTGCTCGCATATTTAAAATCAGATGATCCTTTATGAGAGATAAACATATAGTATGGCCATAGACTTTTCACTCAACTAAAAGTTGTGCAACAATCACTTTAGCTAGAACATATCATTACATGAATCATGGCGGTCATGCTCTTAAACAAACACTTCCTTCCATGTATTACAATGCACAATACATTCTAACAAAGTGTCAACAACTTTATGAATGAACTTAATATAAGTCATTTAGACTCCAACTTTATTGATCCAATGATCACAAAATAATACATGAAAAAATCAAAGTGTGCACTGTCATGTATATCAAAATAAATATAAAGCCTAGACAAATTGTTAGAGAATAAAGCAAGGTTAAATTGAGCTACTAAGACCCATATGGGTTATATGTTCCTTGAAAATATTAGCCGGCAAACCTTTAGCCATAGGATCAGCAATCATTAAGGTGGTGCTGATATGCTCAAAACTTGCATCTTGCTTCTTTACATAGTCTCTAACCATCAAGTACTTTATGTCGATGTGCTTGCTTCGGCTGCCACTCTTATTATTCTTAGAAAAGAATACTATAGATGAATTGTCACAGAAGATTCTTAATGGCCTTGAAATGGAATCGACAACCCTAAGGCCGGAAATAAAGTTTTTCAACCATAACGCCTGTGATGTAGCTTCATAGCATGCTATAAATTCAACTTCCATTGTGGATGTAGCAACAATGGTCTGCTTGAAACTTTTCCAAGACACAGCACCTCCAGTAAGAAGGAAAATGTATCCTGAAGTGGATTTACCGGTGTCTTTGCATCCACCCAAACCAGAGTCTGAATATCCAATCAGCTCCAATGAGTCAGATGTGAGCTTAAAATCCTTGGTTCCTTGCAAATATCTCAAGACCCTTTTACCAGCTTTCCAATGGTCAAGACCAGGGTTCATTTGATATCTGCCAAGCATTCCTACCGTAAAAGCAATATCAGGTCTAGTGCAGACATGTGCATACACTAGGCTCCCAACAAGCGAAGCATAGGGAATGTCTTTCATTTGCTCCTTTTCCAATGCATTTTGTGGAAATTGATTCAACGAGAATTTGTCACCTTTAATTATGGGTGCTGCTATAGGTGAACAGTTCTTTATCCCGAATCTTTCCAAAATTCTTTCAATGTAGGCCTTTTGAGACAGTCCAAGTAATCTTTGGGATCTGTCTCTTTGAATCTCTATGCCAATTACATAAGAGGCTTCACCCATATCCTTCATCTCAGAATTCTGGATAAGGAACTGTTTAGTCTCGTGCAACAATCCCAAATCACTACTTGCAAGCAAAATATCATCCACATATAGGACTAGAAAAATGTATTTTCTCCCACTTATCTTAAGGTATATACACTGATCAATGATGTTCTCCGTAAATCCAAATGAAGAAACAACATTATGAAATTTAATATACCATTGGCGGGAAGCGTGTTTTAGCTCATAAATGAATTTATTCAACTTGCAAACAAGGTGACTTTTGTCCTTATCACAAAATCCTCCAGGCTGACGCATATATACCTTCTCTTCAATATCTCCATTTAGGAAAGTTGTTTTCACATCCATTTGATGTAACTCCAAATCAAAATGAGCTACTAATGCCATGATTATTCTCAATGAATCTTTCTTTGATACTCGAGAGAAGGTTTCGTGGTAATCAATGTCTTCCCTTTGAGTAAAACCCTTGGCTACAAGTCTGGCTTTATATCGTTCAATATTACCAGATGAGTCTCTTTTAGTTATGGGCAGATAATGAAGGGGGCATACCTATTTCATTACGGAGTGGGGCGACATGTTGCTGCAGTGCTTCTCTGTGTCTTGGCGGTGGTGGATGCAAGGATCTGACATAAGGCTGATGCCTTTCTTTGTTAACGCCCCCCATCAACGTTTCTCCGAACTTTATCAGCAGTACGGATGGTACTTGTTCCTTTGACAGATTGTTACTTTTCACAGTGGTCACATAGTGGATAAGGTGATCTTCTGGATCTGTCGTCCCATCATATATCCCTAAGTAAGGTGGCATATTGAAGGTTTTCGGGATCGGGTGAGGGGCAGCCTCTTCGCTATATGGCTGTTCGACGAATCTTCCCACGTCGCGCTTCGGTAGTAACTTAGGAGCGCCAGGAATTTTGTCTACTCTTTCCTGATGCTCTTTCATTTGATCCCGAAGTGCCTTGTTTTCATTCTCCATTTCTTCCATCTTTTTAAGGATGACTGCGAGTGTGCCATCGTTGGTCTGGCCATTGGTGTGGGTGTTGTTTGTTTGTACAGTATCAGGTTCACTGGTGGTAGTGAGGTCTGTCATTGACGGGTTCTTAATGTTGCTTTGGGGCGATTTTTCGAGCAAGCTGCCTAGGGTGTTCATCAGCCACTCTTCCAGCAGTTTCTTGACTACCGGGGGTGGTGTTTCTTTGACTACAGACGTAGAAGCTCCATTTCCGTGCAAGATCGTTAGATCTTCAGATGAAGAGGGTGAGATCTCTCCCTCCTGTGTGCTACCAGGAGTTGTGCTCAAGATGTTCTCTATACCGGCCTCGTTGAGAGGGCCTATGAGGTTGGTTGTGACGCCTGCTAATTCTTTCATTCTTGCGTCATTTTTTGCCATTTTTCGATTTCAGTAGGATGTGAAAGATGGTGGTCTGTTTCTTTTTTTTGACATTCTAGGTGCAAACTATGATTTCGATTGCCGAAATCCCCACAGACGGCGCCAAATTGTTTGACTCGAAAGATAACATTTACTTTGCAAGTGAATACAATCAAAATAAATCACAGGTAAATCGTAATCGAATATAATGAGACCTAGAAATATGTATTATATTTCTTATTGCTTATTGCTTTTGATATATTGAATATTCAAGAGAAGAAGATATAGAGAGATAGAGAGAGAAAGAAAAAGCTTGTCTTAGAAGAGATCATATGCCTTTACAATATTCGGATCCCCCTTTATATAACAGGTGAACTCCCTCGAAATAATAAAATAATGCAAAGACAGGTCACATGCTTTCGAGGAGACGACGAGACCTAAAGGCACGTTTCACCCTGATATTCTTAGGTCGTACCCTCGTTTCGACCATTGCGTAGTTGTGGGTCGTTGCTACCGTAGTGGGTAGAATTTGACCCCATACACAGTAGAGTTCAAAGACTTTTGATTAACCATTGACACTGAAATTTTGATACAAAAGAGAATTATTGCACTTGCATTCTTTTCTACTCCAGGTCTGTTGATTTGCAAACGATGAACTAATGATCATACTACAAAATAAGAAAAGAAAGAAGGCAAATGATACAAGGAAAAAGTTTTTTTTGGTGGAATGCGTAGCGTTCTTTTCCACATAGTAAGAAATGGGTCAATTTTTTTACGAATCTTCAAAGTATAAAAATGGCTTAAAGAATTACATGTAATTTCATTTTTTGCATGCAAACTATGGCACAATTACAAGCTCTTTGCGATCGAATACATAAGCAAATTAGAGATACATGGATCGAAGTATGGGGTTAAGACCACCATGCGTGAGAGAACGCCGAATCCAGAACCAAAGCCAATTTCAATAGCCAGAGCACCACCACCAGCAGAGTAATTTTCTGTTTCTTAAAGAATAATGAACATTGGTCATGTTTTTCTCCTTTGTTTTTTCCAACCTTTTTCTAGGATTTGTTTCGCCGTAATTTCCCAAACTAAAACATGCCAAAGGGCGCTACAAAGTTACATTGCTCGACAAGAATCATGTGACTGTTGAAGACCGAGATAACACACCCAATGACACAACCAAATCTGCTTCACCACCAGAGAAAACACACACATTTAATATTTCAAAGAGGCTGCTAATTTTGTAATACCTCCAAGGCTCTTCTATCAGCGGCAAATAGGCTGGTTTGAGCTTCCTCTCTAGCTAATGAAAATAATGCTCAAAAGAAGAAAAAAAGCAGGTAAAAGTCAGTTTCATCTCAACTATTTGAGCAATCTGAGGTACAGAATCAGGAGAGTTCCTCAATGTGCATTAGCATTCATCAAGGTATAGTATTGGAAGCCGATAGATATCCATTATTTTGCAAGTCAAAACCATCTGCAATATATATAAGGAAGAACAGAAGTTTTCTTGGATCTACATAGTGTATGGGGTCGAGTTTGACCGACCCCGTCCTCAAACTGACACGACCTACGTATGGGCAAAGGTCGGGCCTGAGGGATGACTCAAGGCTCATTGGAGGGGCGACCATGCAATTACGTCGGCCCCTCTGCAGCGGGTGCTTCGTCTTTAGCTTAAATTCTTCCTTTATATTATAGAAAGGAAAAGGGAAACCGGTCCGTTATATAAGGAGGGTTTCCAACTGTGTAGGGGGGTATTTTTTATCAATAGCAATCTCTCTCTCTCTCTCTAGCTCTCTCTATCCCAATTACTCTCTCTTTTTCTGAAGAACTGGTATCTCTTATCTCTGTAACATTATCACACGATCTTGTCCTCACTGCTCAGAATCACCAAACCACAAAGGATTACACATACACTAGAGTCGATTATCTTTGATTACGATTTACCTCTTTTCACACATTTGATTGATTTTCTTAAATATTGTCAGATAACATTTTAAGTCAAATAATTTGGTGCCGTCTGTGGGGATTTCGGCAATCGAAGTCATAGTTCACATCTAGAGTATCAAAAACAACGATCATTACCCTCTAAGCTCAGTAGAACCAGAAATGGCAGATAGAGAATCTAGGCTAAAGATGATAGCCGATGTCTCAACCAACCTGATGGGCCCCCTCAACGAGGCCGGTAGAGAGAATATTGCAAACGCAACACCGAGTAGTCTCCCGGAGGAAGAAATTTCGCCCTCCTCGCTCGAAGATCTAACGATCTTGCACGAGAAGGGGACTTCGACATCCACAGTAAAGGAAACACCCCCAGTAGTCAAAAAATTACTGGAGGAATGGTTGACGAACACCCTGAGCGGCCTGCTCGAGAAACCATCTTCGGGAAACCCTAACGATTCACCAGCGACAGTAACTACCACAGCCGCCGGCAAACTAGGTGCTATGCGGATGAGCAGCACTCATACATGTATCAACACAAGCGATAATGCACTCTCAACCGTCCTAAGGAAAATGGAAGAAATGGAGAATAAGAACAAGGCACTCCGTGACCAAATGAAGGAGCACCAGGAAAAGGGTAGACAAAATACCCGGTGCACCAAAATTACTGCCGAGACGCGACGTAGGATGGTTCGTCAAGAAACCGTACAGTGAGGAAGCCGCCCCTCACCCGATTCCAAAAACCTTTAAGATGACCCCTTATTTGAGAATGTATGACGGGACCACGGATCCGGAAGATCATCTGATCCATTATGTAACCGCTGTGAAAGGCAATGACTTGTCAAAGGAGCAGATGCCGTCTGTGCTGCTGAAAAAGTTCGGAGAAACCATGACCGGAGGGGTGCTAACATGGTATTTGCAACTACCAGCTAGATTGATATCAACGTTCGAAGAAATGGTGGACAAATTCGCCACCGCCCATGCAGGAGCAAAGAAGGTCGAAGCAAGGGTTAACAACATATTTGCTATCACAAAAATGACAGGCAAAGGGCTCAGGGACTTCCTGGCACGGTTCAACAAAGTAAGAATGAGCCTGCCTAACGTATAAGCAGGAATGGCAATTGCCGCCTTTCAAAACGGTTTGAACAGAGATGGGTCGAAAGCAACCAAGAAACTACTCAGCCAACTCATGAAGTATCCCCTCACAACATGGGAGGAGATCCACAATGCCTACTGCGCAGAAGTAAGGGCAGACGAGGACGACCTTAATGGTCCAACCCAGCGGTTGATGTCAGTACAGACGGAAATCAGGAGAGATCGACGCAACAAAGGGCGACGGGACCCATTCCCACAGTTCAATAGAGAAAGGCATCAGCCCTACGTTAGAGCCCCTAACCGCCTCCTCCAAGACACCAGGACTCCTTGCAATGACATACTGCTATGCTCCGGAATGAAAGAGGTATGCCTCCATTATTATCCGCTCATAACTTTTGTGTCTCGCCTTCAGAAATAGTATACGCACTGGAGAAGCTAGGCCTGAAGGTACACTGGCTGCCAAAGATGAAATCAGATCCTAGAGCGAGAAAATCAAACGTCCTGTGCGAGTTCCACTAGGAACGGGGACACATGACCGAAGATTGCATAGGCCTACGACAAGAAGTAGTCAGGATACTGAACCAGGGATACCTGAAGGAGCTGCTCAGCGACAAAGGGAGAGTCAACTTTGCCAGGGGATGCGACCAATCTCAAGGACCACCAAAACCGCCGTCCCCGATACGAACCATACAGATGATTGTCGGCGGTGGTGACGATTCGACAATAAACCACATCAAGTTCACCACCACACACAAACTGAAGCGCACAATCACTCATGAATGGTATGACGACTTCGAAGATAGTATCACCTTCGATAAGTCTGATGCCGACGGTTTGTCTTTTCCTCACTATGATGCTTTAGTTATAACCTTACGCATTGCTGATACTGATGTGAAGAGAATCATGGCAGACGACGGAAGCGGCGCGTGTATTATCCATCCAAGAGTCCTCACGCAAATGAGGCTCGAGGATAAAGTAATACCGCATTATATAACACTAACAGGTTTTAACAATGCAGTAGAACGCACCTCTAGAGAAATATCACTGCTGGTCCTGGCGGGAGGAGTCACGCTGGACACCACCTTCCACATCATGAACCAAGAAATGACTTACAACGTCATCATAGGACGTCCATGGATACACACCATCCGAGCCATCCCTTAGAGCCTCTATCAAGTAATCAAGTTTCCCACCTCATGGGGAATATTCAGTATCTGAGGCAAACCATGCACCACCCAAGAATGTTACCTGATCACCCAAAATTGCACTAATACCAAGCAACTGAGAGGGGCGAGCGTGCAAGCATAGTAATCAGCTATGTCGGGAACCAAATTCACCCCGACAAAAGGCATCAGGGACCCCGATATCGTAGAAGCCTGCAAAGCGATAGTTGAGGACCTTGACCCTGTCATGCTGGACAATACTGACAGTTTGAAAAAATCCTATATCGGGAATAACCTCTCCGACCTAGATAAGTACCATGAATTCTTAACTAACCATACAGGTTTGTTCGCTTTCTCCCATTCCGACATGCCAGGGATCCCAAAAGACATCGCGACTCACAAACTGAACGTCGATCGCTCTACCCGCCCGTACGGCAGATAAGGAGAAAATTCAATGCCGCTATCAATGAGGCAGTCAGCGAAGAAGTAGATAAACTGCTAGCCAACGGGTCCATCAGAGAATCGAAGTACCCCCAGTGGGTCGCCAATGTGGTCATGGTAAAAAAGAAAGCAGGAAATGGAGGATGTGCGTGGATTTCACCGACTTGAACAAGGCATGCCCAAAGGATTCCTTTCCAATGCCTCACATCAATCAGCTGATAGACGCAACAACCGAACACGTGTTGCTAAGCTTCTTGGATGCCTACTCGGGTTACAACCAGATCCTGATGGCCGAAGAGGACCAAGAGAAAACGACTTTTATTACCCACCAAGGACTTACTGCTACAAGGTGGTGCCCTTCGGGCTCAAAAACACCGGCACAACGTACCAAAGGCTGGTCACCAAGATGTTCAAGGAACAGCTCGGCAAGACAATGGAGGTCTACATCGACGACATGCTAGTAAAGTTGGCCAAAAAAGAGGACCACATAGACCATTTAAAACAAGCCTTTGAGATACTAAGGCAATACAGGATGAAGCTAAAACCCGAAAAATGTGCTTTCGACGTGGCTTCGGGAAAGTTCCTAGGTTTCCTTGTATCCCAGCGAGGTATCAAAGTCAACCCAGACCAGATCAAGGCCATAGAAACGATACGAGAAATCTTGATTAGCAAGAAGCAGGTGTAGAAACTAACGGGGTGAATAGCCGCTCTATCAAGGTTCATCTCGCAGTCCTCGAACAGGTGCCATAAAATCTTCAGTGTACTAAGGAAAGATCGAGGGTTGCAATGGAACGAGGAATGCATTGAAGCATTAAGAAAACTAAAGGAATATCTATCTTCACCACCCTTGCTCGTCAAAGCAGATCCTGACGAGTGTCTACTCGTCTACCTCGCGGTATCAGAAGTCGCTGTCAGCGCCGTCTTAGTTCGCGAGAGCAAAGGTATGCAATCCCCAATTTACTATATCAGCAAAACCCTGATAGATGCCGAAATGAGGTATCCGCACCTCGAGAAGCTGGATTTAGCATTAGTCGTAGCTTTACGAAAGCTTAGACCCTGCATTCAGTGCCACCCCATAAAGGTGATAACAACCTTCCCCCTAAGGGGCATCCTACACAAACCTGAACTTTCAGGTAGGCTTGCCAAATGAGCCATAGATCTCAGCGAGCATGACATAACCTATCACCCGAGAACCACCATCAAGTCACAGGTACTTGCCGACTTGGTCGCCGACTTCAGCACGGAAATATTGCCAGAGGTAGAACAAGAGGCCCTCCGTGCCTCTGTAAATACCGACCTCTAGACCCTCTACACCGATGGCGCTCCGAACTCCTCGGGATCAGGACTGGGAATCGTCCTCGAAGTCCCCATGGGAGAAGTAAGTCACCAGTCCATACGATGCCCTGAGATGACTAACAACGAAGCCGAGTATGAGGCTGTGATTGCAGGTATGAAGCTGGCCATCAAATACGAAGCACGTCGGCTGACCCTCCATTGCGACTCCCAACTCGTAGTAAACCAGGTCACCGGAACCTACTAAATTAAGGAACAAAGGCTACAAAAGTACTAGTCCGAAATCCATAAGTTGATGTCGGAGTTCGACGAATGTCACTTCGAGCAGATTCCCAGGGGACAGAACATCGAGGCAGACAACCTGGCAAAACTAGCCGCAGCCACCAAAAACATCAACAAAGAAAACGTGGTCACTCTCCTCCACTCAACCGTCAACCACATCGAGGTACTCTCATTAAGCTTGACTTGGGACTAGCACAACCAGTTTGTATCCTACTTGCAGGATGGGACACTCCCACACGACAAAAATGAATCCAAGAAACTTCGGATACAAGCAGCCCGCTACAACCTGATAAACCGCGATCTCTACAAGAGAACATTCGGTGGTCCCCTTGCTAAATGTCTCGGGCCACACCAGACTAGGAAAGTTTTGGAAGAAGTGCATGAGGGCCATTGTGGCACCCATAGGGGGAACTGCGCCCTTGTCCGATGTCTAATACGCACCGTCTACTACTGGCCCACTATGAAGAAAGAGGCAGCGGACTACGTCCGAAGATGCGAACAATGCCAAAAGTTCGCCCCTATGATACACCGAGCGGGAGAACTCCTCCACTTAGTCACTTCGCCATGGCCATTCATAAAATAGGGAATGGACATAATCGTCCCTCTACCGGATGGACGAGGAAAGGTACGCTTTCTGTTAGCTTTAACTGACTATTTTTCTAAATGGATCGAAGCAGGTGCATACGCGCAAATACGCGAGCAAGAGGTGATTGAGTTCATATGGAAAAATATCATAAGCCGTTTCGGCATCCCCAAAGAGATCAGCTGCGACAATGGGCCCCAGTTCATCGGCAAAAAGACAACCGAATTCTTCTAGAAATGGCACATCAAGCAGATACTCTCCACCCCGTATCATCCCGCTACTAACAGTCAAGCCAAATCCTCCAACAAAACAATACTGAACATATTAAAAAAGAAGCTCGAAGAAGCCAAAGGTCTATGGCCTGAGTTATTACCCGAGGTATTATGGGCATACCGGACTATGCCCAAATCTAGCACGGGGGAGACACCTTATTCACCGGTCTACGGAACTGATGCCGTTATACTCGTCGAGATCGGAGAACCTAGTCTGAGATACTCACACACCAGTGGAGCATACAACGACGCCAGCAGGTTACAAGACCTGGATGAGGCTGAAGAACGAAGAGATATGGCCCACATCAGAATGGCCGCCCAAAAACAACAAGCGGAAAGATATTACAACAAGAAAGCCAAGGTGAGACCGCTTAAAGTCGGCGACTATGTTCTCAAATCCAAAACGCTAGCATCAAAAGATCCGAACGAAGGAAAGTTAGGGACCAACTGGGACGGACCGTACAAAATCACAGCAGCAACTAGCAAAGGAGCATTCCAACTAGAAACGATGGAAGGAAAGTTACTCCAAAACAATTGGAACATCGCCCACCTCAAACACTTCCACTTCTGAAAGGTATCTCCCAAGTCGTACTCTTTTTCCCTTAACCGAGTTTTATCCTAATTGGGTTTTCTTGGGGAGGTTTTTAACGAGGCAACGAAAGGGACGCCTGGTGGAACAAGAAACACGGTTTCACCATATCGGCCCACCTACATGGCCCGTAGGCCAACATGGTAAAGGGACTACCTTAGTATCTCCAAAGATCTCCATTGTATGAAATGAATCTCCACCCAAGGTCGGGTGTTCTTTTATACAACACTCCTCCACTGAGGAAAAATCCACTTACCAGCCGTCAAATAGCTCTTTTTTGATCTCCTGTGGCTTGCACCAGGTACACTCCCATCCTGATGTATTCCTTGACATCATGGAACCATGGTTCGCCATCAAGCTC
>MU777609.1:7455-38045 GCA_026770625.1 Nicotiana glauca
AAAATTCGAAGCCAAACAGACCTTAACGAGGGTGTTCTCAAACTGAGAACACCCAAACTAAGGTCCATCGGACCTCAATCGCCTACTGAAACTGCTGGAGTCCCTACTTAGATTTTTAGGGTTCATGCAGTTGATTTGGGGTTCATGATTTTCTGGTCAGATTCGAACCAAACCAAGCTTGGTTTGGTTATGAGAAAGGTCAGGGGAACACCTGGCATGAATTTGGGCTTGTTTGGGGTAGTTCAGTTTTCTGCTCGAATCTTCAAATTGATATTCGAGAAGATGCAAGTTGATTCGAGGCAAACGGTTCATGAATTTGGATTCAGGATGGTTGAAAGGTCTTAGGGTGTTAAGGCGGTGGTCGTTGGCATCGTTGCCGCCGGGCTTATGGCGAAGGGGAAGGGTGGCGGCTGGGCTAGGGTTCTTAATTTCGTCTCTGAGGTTAGAGACGATGAGAGACGAAATGGGGGGTCTGGTTCAGGGGCGTGGGGTGCGAGGATGATGTTATATAGGGCGTGGGAGATGGGATCCTGGCCGTTGGATCAAGTAAGATTGATGGCCAGGATCTCTTGCCTTAGGACGAACGACGTCGTCTCGTTTAAATGAGACTGGGTCGATCTCAGAGATGTACGGGTCGACATGAACCGGGTCGCGAGGGGAGCCTGGGACCGTTGGATTAAAGGAGATGAACGGCTCAGATTGGGTGCCCTTAAACGGCGTTGTTTGGCTTAATGAATGATTTGAACTGAGCCGTTGGATTTGTTCGATCAATGACCCTGATGGAAGGCCTGGAAACGACGTCGTTTCGACGTCTCTGAGACCAGCCTCTATGGATTGGGCCAGCCGTTGGTTTGGGTCCTGGTTTCTTTGCACTTTTAGCCATTTTCCACTTTTCTTACCTAGCCAACACTAATTTAAACACACCTTATCAAATTAAAAGAGATAAAAATATACACCTATTAATTAGCACATAAATAATTAATGCAAGTTACACATTTTAAATTACTCAAATGACAACGGACAATAATGCATATTTTTTTAACTTCTCTTCTAACCACTTTATGGTTAATTAATTTAAAAAATGCATGCAACACGTATATATTTTTTTTTGTATTTTTTAATTAGTTCAAAATAAACACACATACAAGGTGCTAAAGAAAGATAACACACAATCCGCAGAACTCAAATGCGATACAAAACTATTTTATTTTATACTTTTGGGAGTAATTGTCGTGAGAGCAAAAATCACGTGCTCACACTGACCCCGCAGAAGCACCTCAATTGTCGGAGTATAATTTCAGTATAGATGCA
This sequence comes from Nicotiana glauca, assembly GCA_026770625.1. Lineage (NCBI taxonomy): Eukaryota > Viridiplantae > Streptophyta > Magnoliopsida > Solanales > Solanaceae > Nicotiana > Nicotiana glauca. The sequence goes on from MU777609.1 coordinate 8,767, forward strand.
TCGGGGATTGTGTCAGCTATTGGAAGAATCAAAGGCACCAAGTGGCCCAGGCCTATACAAACCGATCCTTCCCAAAGGAATCCAAACTTGATGTATAAGTATCATGGCACACATGGCCATAGAGCCAAAGATTGCAGGAAACTGAGGGAGGAGGTAGCTCGGTTGTTCAACGAAGGCCATCTTCAAGAATTTCTCAATGATCAAGCAAAGAACCACTTCAGGGAAAAAGATGCAAATAGAAAAAATGAACAAGAAGAATCGCAAAATGTAATTCATGTGATCGTTGGAGGTGTCGATGTTCCACAAGGGCCTGTATTCAAAAGCACTAAGGTCTCGATCACCAAAGAAAAATAGACCAGGAGCTATATGCCTGAGGACGTCCTATCATTCAATGACGCAGAAGTGGAAGTCATATCTCAGCCGCACAATGACGCCCTATAATTTCTATTTTGTTAAATAAAATTCAAGGAAAATGTGTTCTAGTGGATCCAGGTAGCTAAACAAACATAATTAGATCGAGGTTCGTAGAGTAGCTCGGTCTTCAGGACCAGATTGTACCAGCATCTCGAGTCCTAAATGGCTTCAATATGGTAAGCGAAATAACAAAGGGGGAGATAATCCTACCAGTGAACGTGGTCGGGACCATCCAAGACACAAAATTCCATATCATCGAAGGCGACATGAGGTATAATGCACTTCTCAGGAGACCATGGATACACAACATGATGGAAATACCTTCAACCCTTCATCAGATGATGAAATTCCCAGCAATGGATAGTGTGAAAATGGTTTACGGAGAACAACATACTGCAAAAGAAAAGTTTGTAGTCGAAGAGGTAATATCTGTGCCAGTGCCTTCAACCTCGGAAAAGTCAAGCACCAAAGATAAGCATGCGGCTAAATAGCAATCACCGCCCCGGCCTCGACCGAATCGGAGTAGCAGGTAATCAAAGACGAAGAAGAGGATCTCCTTACTCCTTAAACTTTCATCGTTCCCAGAGAGTCCGATGCAACCAAGTCGATGGTCGAGGAACTGGAGTAGGTCATATTAATTGAATACATGCCTGAGAGAAAGGTATATCTGGGTATGGGGTTAATCCCCGAACTCTAGAAAAAACTCATTCAATTTCTTATTGATAATATGGATTGTTTTGCTTGGTCCCATTTAGACATGACAGGGATCCCACCGGAAATAACAACACACCGGCTAAGCCTCGACCCCAGGTTCAAACCAGTAAAGAAAAAGATGAGGACCCAGTCCGAGGTGAAGTATGCATTCATAAAGGATGAGGTAACCAAACTTCTTAAAATAGGGTATATCCGGGAGGTAAAATACCCCGAATAGTTAGCCAATGTAGTTGTAGTTCCTAAAAAGGGAAACAAACTTAGAATGTGCATATATTATAAGGATTTAAAAAAAGCATGTCGTAAAGACTCTTGTCCATTGCCTAACATCGATTGCATGATTGATGCCATGACCGACCACGAGATACTAACCTTTATCGATGCCTACTCCGGGTATAATCAAATCCAGATAAACCTGGAAGACCAGGAAAAAACCTCATTTATCACTAGGTTTGGAACATACTGTTACAATGTAATGCCGTTCGGGCTAAAAATGCTGGATCAATATACCAACGCTTAGTTAACAGAATGTTCGACGAACACATAGGTAAATGTGATGACCTGACCCGTCGTCTCATGAGTTCCCATGCCGTTTTACCCATTTTTAACTTCTTTATGCTTCATTATCTGTATCTTATGTGATTGAGTCGGTTTGGAGAAGTTTTGGTAGGAAATGAGACACTTAGTCTCTTTAAGGAAGGCTTGATTTGGAAAAATCAACTGGATGTTGAATTATGAGTTAAAGGGCTCAGATGTGATTTCCGGTGATTCGGTTAGATTCGGGGAATAATTTTTGACTTAAGAGTGTGATCGGAAGTGATTTTGGAGGTCCGGTGTCGAATTAGGCTTCAATTGGCGAAGTTAGTATTTTGGCGAATTCCGGTTGATAGGTGAGATTTTTATCCGAGGGTCGGAATGGAATTTCGAGAGTTGTTGTAGCTTCGTTATGTGATTTGGGATGTACGTGTAAAATTTCAGGTCATTCGGAGGTGATTTGGTTGGGTTTTTGATCGAATGCTTGTTTTGGAAATTTTTGAAGAACTTAGACTTGAATTCGATGAGAATTGATGATTTTAGTGTTGATTGATGTGTTTTGATTTTTGAATCAAGTTTGAATGATGTATTAAGAGGTTTTGGTGCTTTTGGTTGACGTCCCGGGGGCCTCGGGGTGATTTCGGATGGTCAAACGAACCAATTATAACACTTAGGAGTTGCAGATTTTCCAGCTATGTGTTGTAGAGAATTTGTTCATCGCGATCGCAGGAGGGTGTCGCTATCGCGTAGAGGAAAACTTGGAGGCTGGAACTTTGTTCTCCATGTTTGGAGCAGTGTTTCGCGATCGCATAGGGTTGGAAGTTAAAGCTTCGCGTTCGCATGACGAGTGTCGCGTTCGCATTGAAGGATATGAGGTCCCGCATTGATTGTTCTTCGCGTTCGCGGCACAAGGCTCGCGTTCGTGTAGTGGGATCAGCTTAGGCATCGCATTCGTGGGTGGGACACCGCGTTCGTGAAGAGTAAAAAAAGGTCAGTGGAATTTTGTGCATCGCGAACGTGAGAAGGCCCTCGCGTTCGTATAGAAGAAAAAGTCATTGGGCAGAATGGTTTTTAATAATATTTGTCCTGCGAGTCTAAGTTAATTTTCACCATTGTTGAGCATCCTTGAGAGATTTTGGACGGGAATTGAAGAGGTTTTCGACTGGGATTGATTGGAGGTGAGTCCTATGATCTAAAAACACGATCTACTTGTAGAATCTACCTAGAAATTCATGAAAATTTAACAAAAAGGGAGAAGAACTAGGGCTTGAGTTTTGATATTTCAAATTGGGTTTTGATGGGTAATTTGAAATCAGATTTGGGAGTTTGCACACCCATAGTGAATGCGGGTACCCATATGATCTGAGAGTGAGCTCGAAGGGCTGATACTATGCTGAGTGACTGATACTGAGCCCAAAGGGGTGATACTATTCTGAGCGATTGATAGGGGCAGATTACGACTCATTATTTACTTGTTGTTTTTACCTGATTTACCTGTTTTAAAAGGAGATTTCATTTGATTCTTTGCTGTTTTTACTACTTTAAGTGTTTTACTTGTGTGTTTTCATGCTTTCAGCCATTATTTATTTTTATTACTCACTGGGTTGGAGTACTCACATTACTCCCTACACCATGTGTGCAAATTCAGGCATAGCAGAGTCCGGACCCGAGCATTGATTCCTTCTAGACCAGGCAGCGATTTGGAGTTACGAGGTAGTTGTTGATGTCCGCAGCCCATTGTCTCCCCTATCCTTTATCATTTATGTTTCATCCAACTATTGTATCAGATTTCACACTTTGTAGACTTATAGTAAACTCTGTAGTAGCCCATGACTTGTGACACCTCAATTTGGGCTGTGTCGGGATGGTTTCTCTGGTTATTATCGTTGTTTTTGCATTTATGGTTATCTTAACCATGTTTTAGATTTGTTAATATTAATTAACTGTTTAAAAAGAGGTGTTTGCATTGTTCTAGCTGGCCTTGCCTTCACAAGAGGCGCCATCACGGCCGGGTTCGGGAATTGGATCGTGACAAGTTGGTATCAGAGACTAGGTTACTAGGTCTCGCGAGTTATGAGCTGGTTTAGTAGAGTCTCGTGGATCGATACGGCGACATCTGTGCTTATCCTCGGGAGGCTGCAGAACCTTTAGGAAAACTTCACATCTTGAAATTCTTCTCGTGCGAACTTGTTGATCCAAGTACTAAACTTCTCTTTATTCTATTCTCTCACAGATGGTGAGTACTTGTGCTACCGGACGAGGTGGACGACCACCAGTACCACCCACTAAAGCCACCAGAGGCCTGACGTGGTCGTGGTCGTGGTCGTGGCAGAGGCAGGGCAATAGGGCAGCGCCTGTTGATCCACCAGTTGCCCCAGCTCAGGACCAGGCTCCAGCAGCACCAGTTTAGGTACCAGTTGTGGCCATCATGATTCAGGTTATTCAGGACGCCTTTGCGCAGATTTTGACAGTTTGCACTGTCCTGGCTTAGGCAGTTTCAGCCACCACAGCAGCAACTAGTTTGCAGGTTGGGGGAGGCAATCAGACCCCCGCTGCTCGCACACCTAAGCAGGTAGTGCAGGGATTACAGACTCCAGAGGCACCTCCAGCTCAGCCAATTGCACCAGTGCAGGAGTTCAGGGTTCCAGCTATGCCTGAGGATAAGCAGCGTTGCCTTGAGAGATTTGGTAGACTCCAGCCTCCGATATTCAGTGGTGCTGCGGGCGAGGATGCCCAGGGTTTTCTTGACAGGTGTCAACGGATGCTCTGTACAACAGGGATTCTTGAGTCTAGTGGTGTCGCATTTACCTCATTTCAGTTTACCGGGGCTGCCTTCACTTGGTGGGAGGCGTATGAGAGGCGTAGGCTTGCTGGTGCAGCACCCCTTACTTGGAAGGAGTTCTCCAGTCTCTTCTTGGAGAAGTATGTATCGCAGTCCCGTAGAGAGGAGCTACGTGGGCAGTTTGAGTGGCTACGACAGGGAGATATGACTGTGTCTTAGTATGAGATGAGGTTTTCAGAGTTGGCTGATCATGCCGTTTGGATGGTTCTGACTGTGAGCAGACCAGGAGATTTGTTGATGGCCTTAACTACCATCTCCGTGTTCTTATGACTAGAGAGAGTATTGGGTGCTACATTCGAGGAGGTGGTTGATATAGCTTGAGAGATTAAGGTGGTTCATCGTCAGGATCGAGAGGAGAGGGAGGCCAAGAGGCCTCGATGTTCTGGTAGTTACAGTGGTGCTCCTTCGAAGGGCCTGTTCCAGCATAGTAGGGGTCGTTCTTTCAGGCTCGCTCAGTTGGCCCGTCCCGAGTATCGTGGGGCATCTTCAGGTCGTGGTTATTATGGTTCTCAGCAGGGTCAGCCTTCACTCAACGATTTTCCAGCATAGAGTTCATCTTGTGCCCGTTTGTTCAGGGTTTTTCTAGGCCGAGTACGTCAGCTAGTCACTCCGGCGTGAGGGGTTCCCTTCAGTCCCATTCTCCAGCACCTGGGATTTGTTTTGAGTGTGGAGAGTTTGGATATGTGCGGAGGCAGTGTCCTCGTCGTGCTACTAGCTCATCTCAGCAGAGGGGTCAGCCCTCGTCTTCTGGTCCAATTTCTTCAGCACCCGCCCAGCCAACTAGGGGCAAGGATCAGGCAACTAGGGGTCGCCCTAGAGGTAGAGGTCGATCAAGCGGTGGTCAGGCTCATTTTTATGCTCTTCCAGGTAGGACAGATGCCATTGCTTCAGATGTTGTCATTACAGGTATTATTTTAGTCTGCCACATGGATGCCTCAGTCTTATTTGATCCTGGTTCTACTTATTTTTATATGTCCTCATATTTTGCTCATCATTTGGGTACGTCCCGAGGGTGTCTTGCTTTACCTGTTCATGTATCTACCCAGGTGGGTGATACTATTATTGTAGACCATGTGTACCGATCATGTTTGGTGACTATTGGGGGTCTGGAGACCCGAGTTGATCTATTGTTATTGAGCATGGTGGATTTTGACGTTATTTTGGGCATGGACTGGTTATCTCCGTGTCATGCTATTCTAGACTTTCTTGCTAAGACAATCACTTTGGCTATACTAGGTATACCGAGGATCGAATGGCGTGGTGTGACTAATTATGTTCCTAATAGAGTGATTTCATTCTTAAAGGCCCAGCTTATGGTTAGGAAGGGTTGCTTTTCATATTTGGCGTTTGTGAGGGATGTTGGAGCCGAGAATCCTAGCATTGATTCTGTTCCAGTTGTGAGGGAGTTTCCCGATGTATTTTCTGTAGACCCGTCAGGCATGCCACCGGACAGGGATATTGATTTTGGTATTGACCTGGTGCCGGGCACTCAGCCCATTTCCATTTTTCCATATCGTGTGGCACCAATAGAGTTGAAAGAATTGAAGGATCAGCTTCAAGAACTCCTAGATAAGGGATTCATTCGGCCTAGCGTGTCACTGTGGGATGCACCGGTTCTGTTTGTGAAGAAGAAGGATGGCACCATGAGAATGTGCATTGAATACAGACAATTGAACAAAGTAACAGTGAAGAACAAGTACCCCTACCTCGTGTTGATGATTTATTTGACCAGCTTCAAGGAGCGAGTGTGTTCTCCAAAATTGATCTCCATTTGGGCTATCACCAGTTGAAGATCAGGGATACAGATATTATTAAGACTGCTTTCAGGACTAGATATGGGCACTATGAGTTTCTTGTTATGTCTTTTGGGATGACTAATGCCCCAGCGATTTTCATACATTTGATGAACAGTGTATTTCGGCCTTATCTGGATTCGTTCATTATTATTTTCATTGATGATATTCGGGTGTACTCGCGTAGTCAGGAGGAGCACGTGCAACATTTGCGAGTTGTATTGCAGAGATTGAGGGAGGAGAAGCTTTATGCAAAGTTCTCTAAGTGTGAGTTTTGGCTCAGCTCAGTGGCTTTCTTGGGGCACGTGGTGTCCAACGAGGGTATTCAGGTCGACCCGAAGAAGATAGAGGCGGTTCAGAGTTGGCCTAGACTATCCTCCGCCATAGAGATTTGTAGTTTTCTTGGGTTGGCAGGCTATTATCGCCGGTTTGTTCAGGGATTTTCCTCCATTGCATCGCCCTTTACCAAGTTGACTCAGAAGGGTGCTTCATTTGTATGGTCGTACAAGTGCGAGGAGAGCTTTCAGAAGCTCAAGACAACTTTAACCACAGCTCCAGTATTGGTCTTGCCATCAGCTTCATGTTCTTATACTGTATATTATGATGCTTCAAGATTTGGGATTGGATGTGTATTGATACAAGAGGGTAGAGTTATTTCTTATGCTTCTCGTCAGTTGAAGCCCCACGAGAAGAATTACCCTATACATGATTTGGAGTTGGCTGCCATAGTTCATGCCTTGAAGATTTGGAGGCACTACCTGTATGGCGTATCTTGTGAGGTATTCACTGATCATCGCAGTCTTCAACATTTGTTCAAGCAAAAGGATTTTAATTTGAGGCAGCGGAGGTGGCTAGAGTTACTTAAGTATTATGATATTACCATTCTGTATCACCCGGGGAAGGCCAATGTAGTGGCCAACTCTTTGAGCCGAAAGGCAGTGAGTATCAGGAGTTTGGCGTATATTCCAGATGGGGAGAGACCCTTTGTAATTGATGTTCAAGCCTTGTCCAATCGGTTGGTGAGACTATATATTTTGGAGCCTAGTCGGGTGTTGGCTTGTGCGGTTTCTCGGTCTTCCTTATATGATCGCATCAGAGAGCGTCAATATGATGATCCGTATTTGCTTGTCTTTAAGGACATGGTTCAGCATGGCGATGCTAGAGACGTGACCATTGGTGCGGATGGTGTGTTAAGGATGCAGGGCCGGATTTGTGTGCCTAACGTGGATGGACTTCGGGAGTTGATATTGGGGGAGGCTCAAAGCTCGCGACATTCCGTTCATCTGGGTGCCGCGAAGATGTATCAGGATTTGAGGCAGCACTATTGGTAGAGAAGAATGAAGAAAGATACTGTAGTATTTGTGGCTCGGTGTCTCAACTGTCAGCAGGTGAAATATGAGCATCAGAGACCAGGTGGCGTACTTCAGCGGGTGATTATTCCCGAGTGGAAGTGGGAGAGAGTCACTATGGATTTTGTGAGTGGTCTTCCTCGGACTTTGAAGAAGTTCGATTCGATTATGATGATTGTGGATCGACTAACCAAGTCCGCGCACTTTATTCCGGTATGTACTACCTATTCTTTGGAGCGGCTGACAGGGATCTTTATCTGAGAGATTGTTTGATTGCATGGTGGTCCAGTGTCTATTATCTCAGATAGAGGTACTCAGTTTACTTCTCAGTTCTGGAGGACGTTTCAGTGAGAGTTGGGTACACTGGTGGAGTTGAGCACAATATTTCATCCTCAAATAGACGGGCAGTCTAAGCATACTACTCAGATATTGGAGGACATGTTGCGTGCCTGTATTATTGATTTTGGAGGTTCTTGGGATGAGTTTTTGCCATTTGCAGAGTTTTCCTACAACAACATTTATCAGTCGAGCATTCAGATGGCTCCGTATGAGGCGTTGTATGGGAGGTGGTATAGATCTCTAGTTGGTTGGTTCGAGCCCGGCGAGGCTAGGCTATTGGGGACAGAGTTGGTTCAGGACGCCTTAGAGAAAGTGAAGCTGATTCAGGAGAGGCTTCGTACGGCACGGTCGCATCAGAAGAGTTATGCTGACTGGAAGGTTCGAGATGTGTCTTATATGATTGGTGAGAAGGTCTTGCTGAAGGTTTCGCCCATAAAGGGTGTTATGCAGTTTGGAAAGAAAGGGAAGTTGAGTCCGCGGTTTATAGGGCCTTTTTAGGTACTTAACAGGATTAGAGAGGTGGCCTACATGCTTGCCTTTCCAACCAGCTTGTCAGGCGTGCATCCGGTATTTCATTTTCTATGCTCCGAAAGTATGTTGGGGACCCGTCCTATGTATTGGACTTCAGCACGGTTCAAGTGGATGATGATTTGACCTATGATGTAGAGCCAGTGGCTATTTTGGGTCGTCAGGTTCGAAAGTTGAGATCAAAGGATATAGTTTTGGTAAAAGTTCAATGGAGAGGTCGGCCCATGGAGGAGGCTACTTGGGAGACCGAGCGGGCGATGCGAAGCCGATATCCTCACCTGTTTGAGGCTTCGGGTATGTTTCTTGACCCGCTCGAGGATGAGCGTCAATTTTAGTTGGGGAGGATGTGATGACCTGAACCGTCGTCTCATGAGTTACAGCATCATTTCCCCCATTTTAGCTTCTTTATACTTCATTATTCGTATCTTATGTGATTGAGTCAGTTTGTAGAAATTTTGGTAGGAAATGAGACACTTAGTCTCTTTAAGGAAGGTTTGGTTTGAAAAAGTCAACCGGATGTTGACTTATGAGTTAGAGGGATCAGATGTGATTCCGGTGATTCGGTTAGCTTCGGGAGATGATTTGTGACTTAGGAGTGTGTTCGGAAGTGGTTTTGGAGGTCCGATGTAGATTTAGGCTTGAATTGGCGAAGTTAGTATTTTGGCGAATTCTAGTTGATAGGTGAGATTTTGATCCGAGGGTCGGAATGGAATTCCGAGAGTTGCTGTAGCTTCGTTATGTGATTTGGGATGTGTGTGTAAAATTTCAAGTCATTCGGAGGTGATTTGGTTGGGTTTTTCATCGAATGCATGTTTCGGAAGTTTTTGAAGAACTTAGGCTTGAATTCAATGAGAATTGATGATTTTAGTATTGATTGATGTGTTTTGATGTTTGGAGCAAGTTTGACTGATGTATTAAGAGGTGTTGGTGCTTTTGGTTGACGTCCCGGGGCCTCAGGGTGATTTCGGATGATCAAACGGACCAATTATAACACTTAGGAGTTGCAGATTTTCCAGCTATGTGTTGCAGAGAATTTGGACATCGCGATCGCGGGAGGGTGTCGCGATCGTGTAGAGGAAAACTTGGAGGCTGGAACTTTGTTCTTCACGTTCGTAGCAGTGGTTCGCGATCACATAGGGTTGGAAGTTAAAGCTTCACGTTCGCGTGACTGGTGTCGCGTTCGCATTGAAGGACTGAGGTCCCGCGTTGTTCTTCGCGTTAGTGGCACAAGGCTCACGTTCGTGTAGTGGGATCAGCTTAGGCATTGCCTTCGCGGGTGGGACACCGCGTTCGCGAAGAGTAAAAAAGGGTCAGCGGAATTTTGTGCATCGCGAACGCGAGAAGGCCCTCGCGTTCGCATAGAAGAAAAAGTCACTGGGCAGAATGGTTTTTAATAATATTTGTCCTGTGAATCTAAGTTAATTTTCACCATTGTTGAGCATCCTTGAGAGCTTTTGGACGGGAATTGAAGAGGGTTTCGTCTGGGATTGATTGGAGGTGAGTCCTATGATCTAAAAACACGATCTAATTGTAGAGTCTAGTTAGAAATTCATGAAAATTTAACAAAAAAGGGGAAGAACTAGGGCTTGAGTTTTGATATTTCAAATTGGGTTTTGATGGGTCATTTGAAATCAGATTTGGGAGTTCTTGATATGTATAGGCTCGTGGCGAGATAAGTAACCCATTGATGTGAAAATTTTTGAGTTTCTAGAAGTGGGCCCGGGGCTCTGGTTTTGCCAATTTCGAGATTGTTGCTATTTTTCAATTCTTTTTGATTGGGTTATGTTTCCTTAGCCTATTGTGACGTATTCATTGTGGTTTTGGTTATATTCGACGTGCGAGGAGGCTGATTTGAGAGGCAAGGGCATAGCGAGCTAGAGAATTGGCCAGCTCGAGGTGAGTAATGATAGTAAATGATGTCCTGAGGGTTTGAAACCCTGGATTTGCACAATGTAGTACTATATTGAGGTGAAACACGTGCTTAATGACGAGCGCGAGGTTGTTTATTATTGGGGATTGTGACTTGGTCAGTCCCAATTTATGTTTTTACTGCGTATTTGACTAAGATGTATTTGTTATCAACATGATTTGGGCTCATTGCCATATTTTGGGCTTCATGCTGACTACTTGAATCCTTCGTGGACTTTTATCATTGTTTCCTCACTATTTTGATACATTACTTGAACTCAGTCCTATTGATTAATACTGTTTTACAAACTCAAGCACTTTTTATTGAATCTTGAGACTTAAATGATACTTCCAATGTTGTTTGGGTTGAGCACTACTGTTTTACTGATGCCCGTGGGGCTTGTGATGAATTTTGGACTGAGTGAGGCCGAGGGCCATATGTGAGGATATGCTGAGTGATATGATATTCTTTGTATGCCACGAGGTGGCTTGAGTGATGAGAGGTCGAGTGATGTGAGGCCGAGTGCCGAGTGATAATGCCACGAGGTGGCTTGATATAGCGCTTGGGCGGTAAGGGGACCCTCCGGAGTCTGCACACCCACAGTGAGCGCAGGTACCCATATGATCTGAGAGCGAGCCCGAGGGGCTGATACTATGCTGAATGACTGATATTGAGCCCGAAGGGCTGATACTGTTCTGAGCGATTGATACTGGGCCAGAGGGGCAGATTACTATTCACTATTTTCTTGTTGTTTTTACCTGATTTACCTGTTTTTAAAAAGATATTTCATTTGATTCTTTGCTGTTTTTACTGCTTTAAGTGATTTACTGCCTGATATAGAATTGCCTTGTGCCTTGCGTGTCTTCATGCTTTCAGCCATTATTTATTGTTATTACTCACTGGGTTGGAATACTCACATTACTCCCTGCACCACGTGTGTAGATTCAGGCATAGCAGAGTCCGCACCCAACTGCTGATTCCTTCCAGACCAGGCAGTGATTTGGAGTTACGAGGTAGCTGTTGACATCCGCAGCCCCTTGTCTCCCCTATCCTCTATCATTTGTGTTTCATCAGACTATTGTATTGGATTTCATACTTTGTAGACTTATAGTAAACTCTATAGTATCTCATGACGTGTGACACCCCGGTTTGGGTTGTATCGGGATGGTTTCCCTAGATATTATCGTTGTTTCCGCATTTATGGCTATCTTAAACATGTTTTAGATTTGTTAATGTTAATTAATTGTTTAAAAAGAAGTGTTTGCGTTGTTCTGGCTGGCCTTGTCTTTACGAGAGGCGCCATCACGGTCGGGTTCGGGAATTGGATCGTGACAGTAAATTAATGGAATTTTACATTAACGATATGTTGGTTAAGTCCCTATGCACATAGGACCATTTAACTCCCTTGCAGGAAACATTCAAAATCTTGAGGAAGTACAACATAAAGCTTAACCCAGAGAGATGTGCCTTCAGGGTCGGTTCGGGCAAGTTCCTCGGATTCATGGTATCAAATCGAGGTATCGAAATCAACCCCGACAAGATCAAGTCCATCGAGGATATCACTATCGTAGATAGTATGAAAGCTGTACAAAGGTTAACAGGACGAATAACTGCCTTAGGTCGCTTTATTTCGAGGTCATCGGATCGAAGCCTTAGATTCTTTTCCTTGCTCAAAAAGAAAAAAGATTTTGCATGGACCCCGAAATGCCAGCAAGCTTTGGATGATTTAAAGAGATATTTATCGAGCCTACCTCTGCTTCACACACTGAAGGTAGACAAAAAGCTTTACTAATATTTGACAGCGTCCGAGATAGCGGTAAGTGGGGTATTGGTTCGAGAAGAGCAAGGTACATAATTCCCTGTTTATTATGTAAGTCGAACTCTAGGTGATCCTGAAACTAGATATCCACACTTAGAAAAATTGACACTTGCATTAATAAGCGCATCTAGAAAGTCAAAGCCATATTTTCAGTGTCATCCCATATGTGTGTTAACATTTATCCCCTTCGGAATGTTTTGCGTAAGCCCGAATTGTCGGGCCGATTGGCAAATGGTTCGTCGAATTTGGAGGGTACGATATCGAATATCAATCCCCAACGGCCATCAAGTCTCGAATCTTAGCTGACTTCGTGGCCGATTTTACACAAACCGTCGTACCTGAAGTGGAAAAAGAACTTCTGCTAAAATCGGGTACATCGTCAGGGGTTTGGACCCTTTTTGCAGACGGTGCCTCGAATGTGAAAGGTTCGGGGATCGACATTGTTTTGAAGCCACTGATAGGTAGTACTATTAGACAACCTATCAAAACTTCTAGGTTGACTAATAACGAGGCCGAGTATGAGGCCATGATTGCAGGTCTCGAGCTAGCTAAAAGCCTGGGGCAGAAGTATTTGAAGCCAAATGCAATTCCCTGTTGGTCGTAAATCAAGTAAATAAAAGCTTTGAAGTTCGAGAGGATAGGATGCAAAGATATTTGCTGCAGGTAACTTTGCACCACTTCAAGGAGTGGACTCTAGATCATGTGCCTCGAGAACAAAATAGTGAGGCCGATGAACTTACAAATTTGGGGTCATCGGTTGAAGAAGATGGTATCGTCCCGGGAACTGTCGTCCAACTATCGAGATCTGTGGTCGAAGAGGGTCATGCCGAGGTAAATTCTACGAGTTTGACTTGGGATTAGAGGAATAAGTATATCGATTATTTGAAAAATGGAAAGCTCCCATCGGATCATAAAGAGTCAAGGGCTCTACGAACCAAGGCTGCTAGGTTCACATTGGATGAAGATGGAACATTATACAGGACTTTCGATGGACCATTGGTGATATGTTTAGATACGGGGGATACCGATTATGTTTTACGAGAAATCCACGAAGGCACTTGCGGGAATTACTTCGGTGCCAAGTCTTTGATTCGCAAAATTATTAGAGCTAGGTATTACTGGGATAGCATGGAAAAAAGACACTAAGGAGTGTGTTAAAAAGTGTGATAAATGTCAAAGGTTCACTCGAATGATTCACCAGCTCGGAGAGCAACAACACTCAGTCCTATCCCTGTGGCCTTTCATGAAATGGGGAATGGACATAGTCGGCCCTCTACCAATGGACCCAAGTAAAGATAAATTTGTTTTGTTTATGACTGATTATTTTTCTAAATGGGTGGAAGCACCGACCTTCGAGAAGGTCAAAGAAAAACAAGTTATTAACTTCATCTGGGACCACATCATATATCGATTCTGGATACCTGCCGAGATCCTATGTGACAATGGAAAGAAATTCATTGGCAACAAGCTAACGGAGTTCCTCTAAGCACATAAAATAAAGAGGCTATTATTGACACCGTACCACCCAACCGGGAACAGAAAGGCCGAGTCAACAAACAAAACTATCATTCAAAACCTAAAGAAAAGGTTGGACGATGCAAAAGGAAAATGGAGAGAAGTTCTACCCGAGGTCCTATGGGCATATAGAATGACATCGAAGTCCAGCACGGGGGCTACACCGTTCTCTTTAGTATATGGCTCAAGGCCTTAATCCCTATCGAGATCGGAGAACCAAGCGCCAGGTTTCGACATGCATCGGAGGAGTCAAATCGCGAGGCTATGAATACTAGCCTCGAGCTACTATATGACAAACGAGAAGCTACACTTGTTCGGATGGTGGTGTAGAAACAAAGAATGGAGAGATTTAATAATAGAAGGACTAACCTTCGACACTTCGAAATCGGGGAATTAGTTCTACGAAAGGTCACCCTCAATACTCGAGACCCCAATGAAGGGAAACTGGGCCCGAATTGGGAAGGACCGTACCAAGTCATCAGAGTTATCGGTAAAAGATCTTACAAACTTCGCACGATGGGAGACGAACAAGTGCCGAATAATTGAAAATGTATCACTACTCAAACGATACTACTGCTAAGGTATGACTTTCTCCTTTTGTCCATTTTAATTTAAAACTAACTCATTGCAGGTATTTGATCGAGGACATCGAAGGCACTTTTTTACACAAAGAACTTAGGTTTTAAAGCACGCGTTGCACTCTTTTTCCCTTAGATCGGATTTTGCTCCAAATGGGTTTTGCTGGCGAGGTTTTTAACGAGGCAACAACTATGTGCTACCTAAGGAGAACTCAACAGTATCTAAGGCTTGTTTTCAATCAACCTCGAATACTGGGAGGCATCACCCTTGGAGATTTTATTTTCGAGGAAAATACTTCACGCCAAAGAGGGCCTCGATAGGAAAACTTTGTAATGGGACAAATGGTCAGATGAACCGTGTCCATGTAGAATAGTCGAGCCCTAACGGCAAAACATGTATGCACGTGACGAGTGTCTAGTGTATATAAAATTTTAACTCGTACTCTGTCATATAATAGTATAGAAAGATATCGAACCCACAGAGATTGGTTTATCTATTCTTCCGACGTTTCTTGTTTTAATACTATTTGAGAAAATCAGAAAGAGTTGAGTTGTGAATTAGCTAACTAAAAATGCACGAATAGAGTAGTGGAAAATATTTTGTTTTTCACAAATATATTAAAAAGATGTTGGGAACTTGATTTCACTTATTATTTCTATTATATAGTAGAATTATTATTTTTCAATTTCTATTTCGAAAAAATGTATAAATGCCTCTCACGATTATACATATATATTATTACTCAAGTTGAATAATTAATTGCACTCCTCTTGGTTATACAAATTAATCCTCAAAATAGTAATACTAAAGAACCAGAAATATATGATTGAACTAAAATGCTCTTGATAGTAAGTCCCTTTCGGTTACCCTACTTGTTATAACTGATTATTACACCATTTGCCTCTCTCGATTACAAATAAGTTTACAATTAATTATAACATAAAAAGAGATAGATATTACTGAATAAATATTAACATCTATTTATACTACATCGAAGTCTGAAACCAAATTCTTTCTGATCTTTCTGATTGGTAAATCCCTTCTTATATAAGAGAAGGGAAAGTTAGATTTTCTCGATTTGGTGCTGGTAAGTTAGATTTGTCATGGAAAATCTTATTACTTATGTGCAAGTTGAGATTTTGTCAGGTAAATCTAGATTTGTCATGTAACTCTAAATTTGTCCTGACAAATTGAGATGTCTTCATGGTAAGTGTGGATTCGGTGCATCATCAAAGTCCAACGTCATTTATGTGTTCATTTTCCTTTGCCAAATTATTTTTTCCATCATAACTTGCTCTTTTATTTCTTTGTAGTATTTTTCTTGAAGTTTTTCTTGCTTTGTACGACAATTCTTCTAAAATCATTCCTGCAAAATTTAGTTAAAAATATGGAAGGAACATGATAATATTTATGCTTTTGCTGAGAAAAATTATATGGTTAAGATCAGGTAAAATACACATATCAGAACGTATTAATTATTCAAAGAAGCATTCTTTCTATATCGAAACACTTTGTGTCTCAAAGAAATTTGCTACTATACGAACATCATACTTGTGATCTTGCAAGAAGTGGCTCAAGGGCCAAAACATGAATACACCTTGAATACTAGGGGACTGTCAGCGATAGTCAACATATTCGAGTCATCCAAACTCGAATTCATAAGACCTCAAAGAGGCATCCCCCGGACATAAAGGACAAGGCCATCATACTCGGGGACTAACCTTTCAAACAAGTTCTAAAGGTTATCGGAAAATAAGTCCAAAAGGCATGCCTGAAGGCTACGGCCATATTAAAGACTATGGTCATATAAAAGGCTACAGCCGAAATAATGCGGCTCGGAGATGTCTGACTTCCGCCATAAGTTCAAGGCCTTCAAATACTTTGAAAAACCGGTTAAATTAGGCTACCTTTGGCAAAAGCAAATAAAAAAGGGCTTCGATAAAATCAGCCCTAAAATAATTTAAAGGTTCCGATAACATCAGCCTCCGAAAAGCCTCAAGAGGTATTCAATTATCGTAACACAAACGGATTACAAATAAGGTTTCGATCGATCGAACCTTCAAAAAAACCAACGGGTACAAACAAAACATGCTAAGGCATAAAGAAATTTTCACCAAGTCTTTTAGCCGAGAAAAGGGAAAAATCATAGCCGCTTTAGAGGCCGAATTGGCCCAACTTAAAGAGCTTAAGGGCCGATATAATAGAGCCTAAGGGCCAACCCAAAAGAGCCTAAGGTCTAATATAAAAAAACCTAAGGGCCGTAGCATGTAGAGTTCGAGACCTTACTCTCACTCAACTCGGACTCAAGAGTCCTGTCATCCCGAGATCACATCAAATCAACTTAAGCATGGCTCGAGGATTAACAAAAACGTATACAGGTATTATATTATAAGTTCAAAAGATCTCCCATGGATCACTAAAAACCTAAGGGTTGTTCTATTCTAAGTTTGAGCCAGTGCTCACTTGGCCAATAAAATTACAACATCAAAAAAATTTTAAAAATGAAGACAAAGCAGAATTCAATACAAATCGGAGATGAAGCAAAAGGAATTCTTTATATTGATAAAGGGTATTTACAATATCCACGATAGGCCTTACACAAAAACAAAAAATAGAAGAGCCTAAGCTACTTTGGGAGCCGCGTCCTCAGAAACCACATCTTTGGAAGCCACATCCTCGGTAACTACATCCTCGGGAGCTGCATCCTCAAGAGCCGCATCTTTAGGAACCTCCTCCTCGGGGACTTCATCCTCATCTCCTCCGCTTTCAGAGCCAATGGTGGAATCCTTACCATTAGAGAGTAAAGTGCGCTCTTGTTCTCTAAAGTTTTTGCTTTTTCAATGTCAGCTGAGAGGTCAAAGCCACAAGCGTGCACCTCCTCGAGAGTTTCTCTCCAGGATTGTCGCCTGGCATGGTCGATAGCACATGATAATTTAACTTCAGCCGCAATGGAGATCTCCTGTGCCCGAATGTTAGCAGCTTCAGCGTCAGCTCTATACAAGGACACAAATGCCTCCGCCCTCAGATTTGGCCTTCGCAAGCTCATCGGCTGATTTAGCTTCGAGCTCCTCGATCTTGCGGCTCCAGGACAAGCTTTACTCCTTCGCGTTGTTAAGCTGCTGTTCAATCAAAGTTAACTATTCCCAAAGTGTATCTTTCTCCGAGGCGAGACGATCCATATGTTGCTTACACCCTAAGGTATCGGCCTCCTTCACCTTTAGCTCCTATCGAAGCTGCTCCACCAGCTCGCCCTTCTGCTGGGACTGCAACGTTGAGGTGTTTATCACTAATTCAAATGAGTGCATAGCATATCAAGGGATACATTACCTTTTTAATGAGCTTAGTGTGCTTTTGATGAGCTTTCGCCAATTCAACTCGGAGATCCCTGACCTCCTCCTCCTCCTCCTTCTGTACATAGAGGCATTTGAGGTCGTCCCTCTCTTCCACCAGCTTCTTGAGCTCGGCTTCACATTGGGAAAGCTCGGCTCGAGATTTGGAAAATTCTTGTCGATGAAGCGCCACGGCCTTCACACAAGGAAAAGGAGTCAGTCTTAGAAAAACGAGAATAAAACTCGAGCCCAACTATGAAGACAAAACCTACTTGTTTGAAAAGCCTCTAGGCCTCATCAATTATAAATGAGGCGTCAGGATCGGGACCTTCTTCGATCCCTGCAAGGAACTCCCAAAAAATATCACTCCCTTTCTGCGTCGTTCCCACATCATGAGTCCTCATGGCCTGAGCATCCCGGAATTTCCCTTCGGAGAACACAGGGCCCGACAACGAGTCATCTACATTAATTATCCCAAGTGATTCACTTGGGATATTATCCTCTCTGTGTTGGGCCTCGGAACTAAGCTCCTCGGGCTTGCCCGCCAAATGTTCCCCGGGACGAGACAAATTTTTAGCACCTGATGGCTCGGGGACTCTGCTCGAGCTCCCCTCCAAAATTTCTTCGGCTCGAGATTGAACTGCCTCAGCCAACATCAGCTCGTCGGCCTTCGAAGTATCACTGCTTCCTCTTTTTCGAGCAAACAACAGGTTGGGGTGTTCATGGTTGGGCTTGGATCGATTTTTCTCCAAAAAGAAACCAAACCAAGTAAGTCGGTTTTTATCGATTTATTTTTTCTCGGTTTTTGTCGGTTTTTTGCTTTTTTCGGTTATTTATCGATTTTTTCTTAAATATGAGATATACACTACCAAATACATATTTAATCGACTACATTTTCAATGTAACACAATCAAACCAATTGCTCTTTGAAAAATCTATCATTTATCAAGATATATTGATGATAATTGAATCAAATAATGATAAATAATTTAATTTCTTAATTAAAAATTAATTATTTTTAACATGAAATAAATTCTTGTACTTAGCAAAAGAAAACTACAAATTAAACTAGACTGTAAAGATAAAGAATTAGATTATTATAATAGTAAATAACTAGACTAAAAATACAAATGACTAATATGTACCATCAAATTTTAGAAACTTTATATAAAAATATACATATATATTGGTATAATAATAAATTTAAATAGCTACTTTTATAGTTGGTATGGTTTGGTTTTTTCGGTTGTTTTTTTTTATTAAAACCAAACCCAAACCAAATTTGATTGGTTTTTAAAATTCAAACCAAAACCAAACCAAACCTAAAAAGTATTAGTTTTTTGGTCGTTTTCGTTCGGTTTTCGATTTGGGTTAGTTTTTCGGATTTTTATGACCCCTACCAATAAAGAGTCATCATCTTCTCCCTCCTCCTCTTTATCCCAATGGTGTTGGGCTGCTTCCGAAGATAGGGCCGCAAGATCAACCTTAGGCTTTCGAGCTCTGCTTTTCTTTGGTTTCGGCAAACTTGCAGGCGACCCCCTCTTCCTTTTCTTCTCTTTGGTCGATTTTGGGATATCTTCTTCACCGGGCGGGGGTGGCCACATAGCAACGGCATCTCCGAGGCCTGCGTAATAGTAAAGTGAGTATTCCATTAAGAAACCTCAATATGTACACAAGAGAAATCATCATGGTTTTTAGACTCCTATCAACCCTTGGCCAAATCATGCCAGCTGCGTTTCGCGTATGAAGAAGTAGAGGCCAATTGCCGGACCCAGCCTCCGAGGTCTGGGACTGCACCAGGAAGCCAAGCAACAACTGCATCATCAGAAAAGAATTAGATTGAGAAAAAGTAGGGAAAGCGAGATATTAATCACCATCGATAAATTTGTACGTACGTTTCATGTTCCATTCCATGGGGAATGACGTCCTCTCAGCAGGAATCAAATCGGTGGTCCTGGCTCGAACAAACTGGCTCATCCATCCTCTGTCCTTGTCCTCATCAATGCTGGAGAAAAGGGACTTCAAGGATCGGTACTGAAGCTTTATCAAACTACCTCGATAAAGGCGAGGGTTGTGTAGCCTGATCAGGTGGTCAAGGGTAAAAGACATCCCCTCAACCAGACCCGAGAAATATCGGATCAAATTGATGGCGCACCAGAAAGAGGGGTAGATCTGGCCAAGTGTCACCTGGTATTGTTAGAAAAAATCAAGAATCATTGTGTCTATGGAACCCAGAGCTGGATCTACGGGGCCCAATGTAAAAGGGTAGGTATACATGCTCAAGTACCTTACCTTATGGGTGGTGATATCCTATTCGGGGGAAGGGATCACCACATCCTTATACTCCCAATTGCAATCCTTTTTCACATGCTCAAGTTTATCTTCAGTGATCAAATTGATGTATCGAGACATGGGCTCACAATGGCCTGGTGTCGAAGCAGGTTTATCGATTTAAAAATCAGAAGTTACATAGCATGGTCCAGGAATACACTCCTCGATACGAGGTGGAACCACTGTTCTACTCTGGCCGGCCGCGATGATGAGGAAGCCTTTTCTTTCTGAGGAACAATTTTAGATGTTTTAGCCATTGTTTTTGAGAAACTCAAAAGAAGAGAAAAAGTTAATGCTGTAGCGAGAACAAATTCAGGAAAGAGTAAATCCAGGGAATATAAAAGGGTTAATGAGGTTTTGGGAAAAATTTAAGAAAGCAAAAATTGTAAATTTTGTGAAGTTGACCTATTTATAGCGGTCGCCTTAACGATTTAGGGAAGCCAATGGCCGACCATTACTGGCACGCATTTAACGTTTTAGGGAAACGAACCGACGGGAAATTTCGATCACTTCGAGCACCTACGTCACGGGGATGACATCATCATCAGAGACTCCGAAAAATTGAGGTTCAAACCGTTTCTTATCATTTTACTCTAAGAAACGCAGGGACTATCTGTATACGGTGAAATCGGGTGCCCCGAATTTTGTAGGCTCGAAGATTCATATCGGGGAACAAAAGGCCCGCGTCGAGGAATAGACTCATTATGGACCGAGTTCGAGCCTGGGGACGGAGTATGAGGATCCAAGAACTAAGTGTTCGAGGATCCTAATATGACTAGCCTCGAGATAATATCGTTATGGATTTTTAACAGAATGAGCAAGATTCTTGCCACGTCCCCAAGATCATGCCATAAATTCCGGAATTCATTTGTATGAATCCGTACTAGGTGGTTAGACAGCTGTCCCAATAGGATTCTTTACTGTAAATACAAATGTACCTTCTTTAGGGTTCCCCCCATTATGTAAAGGGGATCACAATCATTTGTAACCACAATCAGTCATTGGCAAAGAATATACTCTCTTACTTTCTCGGTCATTGTTCATCAGAATTATCTTTTAACTTTATTATTCTTGCTTTACTGTTCTTGATTCACCTTGAGGTCACCTTGGCTCGAGGTCGAGACTGGATTACATACTGGTTTGATTCTACTTATTTCCTTTATTTACACACTAGTTTTCTTGGTTATTAATTAGTATTGAACTAAATTACGTATCTTTAAAATTATAAAATAAATTTAATTGTTACTCGTAGTTTCGAGATAAAATAGAAATATTATCATGACTTCCATTATTTTAATATATAATTTAATTAATTTAAAAAAAGCTAATATAATAGTAACAGAAAAAGGGAAAGAGAGAGAGAGTCCAAGAAAGAGACAATGAGACCGTTTGGATTAGCTGATTGTAAATAGCTGATAAAATAGAAATGCTGAAACTGACTTTTAAAATACGCATTTATGTGTTTGGATATAAGTGCTAAAACTGATAATAAGCAGTTGATAAAAAGTGATGATAAGTTATTCTTTTGTTAAAATGACTAAAATACCCTTGAATCTTTTTCAAAAGATTGTAAATTAAAAAAAAGTAAAAAAATAATTAACAACAAATATGGGATGAAGAGAAAGTCAAGAAATTTATTTTGGAAAACATATTTTGTGAATTAGAAAATATTATTAAGGATAAATTAATAAAAATATTGGTCAAACTAAAAGTGCTTATAACCTGAAAAGCCATAAATTGGTGGTAACTAGCTTATGACTTATGGCCGATTTTAGTTTATAAGCACTTGGCTTATAAGCACTTTGGATATGTATCAAACGTATAAATAAGCCAAAAGATCTTTATAAACCACTTTAACCAGCTTATAAGCTTAGTCAAACACCCTCAATATACCCTCAATATGCAAAAGAAAGCAAAAGAAGAAAAAGACTTTTAAAGAAGGAAGTTATCAAGTCTCTCCTACGAGACAATTAAGTGATACCCTCTTTTCAACCTCTTACATGCCGACCAAATCTATAAATTTAATGCATTAATAACCATGTTTTTACATATATAGAGTAGTTATTACTCTCTTCGTCTCATATCAACAGTCGTGGTTACTAAAAATAATTGTTTTAAATTATTTGTCATTTTAAAAATTAAAGACAAAATTGATTTTTTTTTTTTTAGTCTTAGTAATAATTGTTCTTGAAGTTGGAGATAACATATAAATAGAATAAATATTTAATGAAGAGAGATTATATCTTATGACATAAATAAGGGTAAAATAGTCCAATCCCTTTCCTAATAAATATTTCTTAAGCGCGTGTAAAAGAGAAACACAACACATAATATGAGACGGCGAAAGTACTAAATTATAATTAATTAATATATATTTTATTATCTAATTATGATAAATTAGTGTAATGTGATATAATTATTTTCCGAATAAGTTTTTACCTTAGTTTGTGTCTGAGCTGTTAGAAAGCTTATCTTACTGTAATCCAAAGTAGAATTCAGCCATTGAATAATCCTTGGAGAAGAGAAATGTCGTTCATTCTCATTAAACTGTCAAGAAGAGCTTTGTACAGATATTCATAACTAACTACAAACTAATCTGTTATGACTATGCTAAATAACTAATGTATACCTCTAATTTCTAACATGTACAAATTGACCCCTGTACTAACTAATGTATATACACAACACTCCAATACTTCTTCTCAACCTGGAGGGTGTAAAATGTTTAACACTCTAAGCTTGCTAAGTAAGTAGTGAGGTTGTCCTCAGCTCAGTCCTTTGGTTAGAAAATCCGCCTTCTGATCCTTAGTGTGTTGTCACGACCCATAATTTTCACCGCCGTGATCGTGATGGCGCCTAACATTACACTTGCTAGGCAAGCCAATGTTAGAGTTTAATTAGTCAATTTCCTTTACGTTTCAATGATTGACAATAGACAAGCTAAAACAAGTATAATTAAATGCGGAAGTAAGTATATAGCCTCTTTGTTTATATACTATTACTGTCACTCCTCAGAATCTGGTGTCACAATCCATGAACATTCTAAGATTTCACTACAAGCATTGGTCCAAATAAGGAAAACATCAAAGTTCGGGGTATAGAAGAGGACGCCAGGGCTTGCGGATGCCAAAAGGACTACCTTGGGTCTCCAAGCAAGTGAATCCTACAGCCAACCTCTCGATCAACACGAACCTGCTCCAAAATCTGCACAGAAAGTGGAGAGTGCAGTATCAGTACAACTGACCCCATGTACTGGTAAATACCGAGCCTAACGTCAACGAGGTAGTGACGAGGCTATAGCGGGGCATTTACAATATAACCTGCATACAATGTATAATAAAAGCAGAAAGAAGGACAGGATAAAATAAAGCCATAACTTGCAAGGAATGAATATAGTTCTCGAAACATATCATCAGAGCTCAACCATAACCAATCCTTAAGTACAGTTTAAGACTACCGTTTAGCTAACACAGTCAAGGGAAAACATAAGCATAAAGATTGTTGCGGCGTTCAACTTGATCCCACCATATCACAATAATCATAATCACAGTTCACCCTTATCTCACCACAATCCAACCTTATTACACCTATTGCAGCGTGAAACCCGATCCCATCATATCACGATCATCATATTCACGATTCACCCTTATCTCACCACAATCCACCTTTATTATACATGTTGCAGCGCGCAACCTGATCCCACCATATCAATATTATTTACTCAGCAAGTATAGAAATTATACAATTCAAATCACATAACTCTTCACAGTGCTAAACTTCAAACCAAAGCATTTAGAAAAATTATACACTTTGAGACTTTACACAAGTAATACTACTCAGCGAGACTAATCCATAATATGCCTTGAAAGTACCAATAACCAGCTCAATCAATAATAGGAGACGACGAAACTATGGAAGAACTGATACTTCAAATAGAAGTTACAATGTCTGACAAGTACTCCTTCTGTTCCAGTTTATGTGAACCTATTTCCTTTTTGGTCCGTTCCAAAAAGAATGAACCCTTTCTAAATTTGGTAACAATTTAGCTTAAAATTATAACTCTACCCTTAATGAGAAGCTTTTATAACCACACAAATACTCTAGGCCCCATTTGGACTTGTTTAGGACCATAAATTCCAAAAGTCTTCATTTTTTTCTTAAACTCCGTGCCCAGTCAAATAGGTTCACATAAATTAGAACGGAGAGAGTAGCAATTAGGCATGAAATTACAAGTAAAGCATGTAGCAGTAAGGCAGGAAAAGACAATATAAAAAAGATCGGGAAGAAAACAGGCAAAATAGATAAATTGGCGGCACATAGGTAATCGTCACCTCACCTATAAACCACTCACATGGATTTAATATAGCAAATAAGTCAAGGGTTCCTAATCCCTCAAGTCAAAGTTAGGCACAACACTTACCTCACTCCACGGGCCACTCAATGCTCAATTGGTGTTTTTCCTCTAGCATCCACCCCCAAACCACTCGTATCTAGTCATAATTAACTCAATAACATCAATTATTGCTAAAGGAACCAACTACAAACCGACCCCGGGCCCGCTTTCTCAAAACTCAAGGTTCAGACAAAAATTCATTCACCCCCGAGCCCGAATATGTAACTACTTTTGAAATCTGACCCCAAATTGAAGTCTAAATCCCATTTTCCCAAACATTTCTAATTATACCCAAACCCCCAATTTCTACCATGGAAATACTAGATTTTAGGTTGGAAATTCATGAAATGTGATGGAAAATTGAAAGAAAGTGGGTTAGAATCACCTGTCAATGTTTTGGGGAAGAATTGGTCTTGGAAGAATTGCTTCTAGGGTTCTAGGATTTGAAAATTGGAAGAATGAATGAAAAATGGCAAGGAAACTGACTTTCGAGAGAGCTACTTTTGCCTCGGTAATTACCTAACGAGAGAGAGCTGATGCAAAAGTACTCCTTTACGAGCCAGCTATCGAAAGTCTTGCAAGCAACCTACACTAAGCTAAGCGAGCTAGAGGCTAATGTGAAACTTTTTTGGCATCTTTTTCTTTGCTTTGACCGCGACTTTGTTTGGTCTTCCTTTTTTAACTGCAACATTGTCATCATATCGTATTATCATCCCGTTGTCACGTTTTAGTTCTTTACAGGTCCGTACAATTCTGTCTAACTTTATTTTTACACAGCTGCAGATATCGCATTTGCGACCTGAGCTTCGCAATTGCGAGAAAAAATTTGCAAATGAGAACTCCTAGCATTTTTGCTGCCTTCGCAAATGTGAACTATTGTTTGCAAATGCGACCTAAGGTGATCGCAATTGCGATCCTGATCTTCGCAAATGCAAAGTCCACCCCCAGCCCAATTAGTTGCAATTGCGATGAATTCTTCGCAAATGCGAGGCTCGTATTTGCGAGGTCTGGCTCGCAAATGCGAAGTCTGTGGACCTAAAGCACACTAGCAAAAATTTCTATGTTCAAAACACTCTGTAGCTTATCTGAAGCTTATCCGAGCCCTCGGGGCTCCAAACCAAATATGCACACAAGTCTTTAAACATCATACAAACTTGCTCGCGCAATCAAATCCCGAAAATAATATCTAGAACTACGAATTTAGCACCAAATCAAATGAAATTCTCAAGAACACTATAAAACTTCTATTTTCTCAACCAAACGTCCGAATCACGTCAAACCAATTCCGTTTTCAACTAAATTTTACAGACAAGTTTTAAATATCACAATGAACCTGTACTGGGCTCTTGAAGCAAAATATGGCTCCGATACTAACGATATCAAACATCAACCAAATCTTAAAACCATTTAATTTTTCAGACTTTCAATTTTCATCAAAAATTCATTCCTTGAGCTAGAGACCTAGGAATTCGATTTCGGGCATAAGCCCAGGCCCATATTTCGGTACGGACCCACCGAGATTGTCAAAATATGAGTCCGGGTTTCTTAACTTAAAACGTTGAGCAAAGTCAACTAAATCAACTTTTAAAGGCAAAAATTATTATTTTTATGAACTTTCAACATAAAAGCTTTACGAAAAAACGCCCGAACTGTGCACGCAAATTGAGGAGGGTAAAAATGAGATTTTTAAAGCCTCAAAACACAGAATTGAGTTCTAAAATATAAGATGGCCTTTTGGGGTCATCACATGTGTACATACTTAGTCTCTAACACTCCTTGCTTGATCTTCTTTCGTATGAAATGATAGTCAATTTTTATATGTTTGGTTATCTCATGGAGTATGAGATTTGTTGTAATTTGCATTGCAACTTTGCTGTTACCATAAAGAGGAATTGGTTTTTGCAATGTGATTCCTAACTCATGAAAGAGCCGAGTGAGCCACGCAATTTTAGCAACTACAGATGCCATACTCATAATACTCTTGTTTTGCACTACTTTTGGACACTGTATATTGTTTCTTTGATTTCCAAGAAATCAAGGAGTTTTCAAACTTCACTACATATCCACTAACTGATCTTCTAGTGATAGGGCAAGCTACCCAGTCTGTATCACAAAATCCGACAGTGTGTCTGTGGGTTCGCTGTGCATAAGAACTCCCATGCCAGGTGCTGCCTTAAAATATATGACCAACCTAATAGTTGCATCCATGTGAGACTTCTTTGGAGCTTGCATGAACTGACTAAGAGTTTTCACAGCATAGCTTATGTCTAGTCGAGTGATTGTTAGATACAAGAGTTTTCCTATGAGTTTTTGATATCTTGTGATATCTACCATAGGATTATCTACTTGCATCTCAGCTCCTTTATCATACTCCACTAAATTTTATTTTTGATTAATATCCAATGGTGTAGTTGCACCCTTTTCCCTAATGAATCCTAAGCCTCATCAATCATGGTACTGCTACTACTAGTAATGAGCAGGTCATCCACATATATGAGAATTATGATAATGTCATTTCTAGATCTCTTAGTGAACAAGGAGTAATCACTTTGGTGAAAACCTGTATTTAGTAGTGCTTCTATGAACTTCAGGTTCCACTCCCTTGAAGCTTGCTTAAGTCCATACAAGGACTTCAGTAGTCTGCGTATATTTTTCTCCCCCTACCTTTGAAAACCCTGTGTTAAGTCCATGTACACTTCTTCATGCATATCTCCTTGAATAAATGCATTAAACACATCCATTTGATAAAGTTTTCGATCTATAGAAGCTACAACAACTATGACAGTCCTCAAAGTCACCATTTTGGCAAATGGAGAGAATGTTTCATGATAACCCAAAGCTTCCTGTTGGTTGTATCTCTTTGCTACAAGCCTTACCTTGAATCTTTCTAATTTTCAATTTGACTTATACTTGATCTTATATACTCACTTAGTACCAATATTAAACTTTCCAGCAGGTAAAGTAACTACATCC
The DNA here is from genome assembly GCA_026770625.1 of Nicotiana glauca. Taxonomy (NCBI): domain Eukaryota; kingdom Viridiplantae; phylum Streptophyta; class Magnoliopsida; order Solanales; family Solanaceae; genus Nicotiana; species Nicotiana glauca. The sequence continues at coordinate 36,125 of MU777609.1, forward strand.
CAAGTTCTGTTATCCTCCAAAGCCTTTACGTCCCATTTCATTGCCTCTGTCCATCTCTTGTTTTTCACTGCTTCCTTGAATGAGTGTGGCTCCTTCATCACTAAAAAAACATGCAGGTAATCTCTGTACTTCTGAGTCAATTTGTCATAAGATAAGTTATTAGAAATAGAATATGAACACTGTGTGGACTTTGGCTTCAGTATAACATAATCTTGCATCTATATAGGTGGTTGTTTTGCTCTGGTGGACTGCCTAATGCCTGTAGTAGAATTCCATCATATGTTGAAACTCTTTGCAAGGTAGAAACAATTAGATTCTCTTTAGTAGGGGCTGTTTATTCCTCAGCTAATCCTTCAGGTGTTGTGGATACCATCACACCTTCCAGATGCTCTAGATTTTCTTCTTCCCTTTCACTAGCTACAGATTTATCTGCTGGATTCTCAAATGTAGGCTCTGTAGTTTGATCCAATGGTACAGTTAGGACAGGCATTTTTGCTACTTGATCATGCTCCCCTAGGATGGATACTTCTGCAACAGGTCTGTTAACTTGCTGGAGGCATAGAAAATCATGTTGGTTCTGCATCACAGTGTGTGGATTGATGTAGATGAGGTTCTTTGAAAGGGAAAACAGATTCTCTAACAGTAACATCTTTGCTAACAAAAAAATAGCTAGTTTCAAAAATAAAGTAACCTATACCCATTTTGTGTGGAGGAGTATCCTAAAAAGACTGCTTTCTTGGCCCTAGGTGCAAATTATCCTCATTCACTAAGTTTATAGCATAACACAAGCAACCAAAGACCCTTAAATGACCAAATGATGGTTTCCTTTTGTGTAACAGTTCATATGGACTCCTGCCACCCAACACTTTAGAAGGTAACATATTTATGATGTAGATAGCAATCTGCACGCACTCACCCTAAAATATTTTTGCTAAATTTGCTTGAATCTTTAATTCCCTTGCAGTGTCTAATATATGTGTGCTTTCTCTTCACAACTCTATTTTGTTGTGGAGTGTAGGAACAACCACTCATATGAATTACTCCCTGATCTTGGAGAATGGTGTTCTATTGGTTGTTAAAGAATTCAGTTCAATTGTCTGTTCTAATCACCTTAACAGAAGTATCAAACTTATTCTTAACCATGCACATGAACTGCTTAAAAAAACTAATGGTATCACTCTCCAATTTGCATTAGAAATATCCAAGTTCTCCTTGAGTACTCATCTACAGAAGAAAGTAATGCTTTCTATCATGAGTTGGTACTCTATATTGCCCCCAAATATCCATATGTATAAGTTCAAATGCTTTAGTGCTCTACCATTCACTATCAGGGAAAACAAGCCTAGATTGCTTTGCCATAGAGCATACAAAATATTTATTATGTAAGCTATTATCTTCTTTATTCTGCAGAAATGGAATGTGTTGCAAGAGTGGTGTTGAAGCATGTCCTAGCCTCATATGCCATATCCACCTTGAATTTTCTGTTGTACTTTCATGTCTAACAGTTGCTGCTAACTATTTTACTCCTCTTCCTTTCAGCAAGTATAGCCTTTCACTTTCCTTAACAATCCCCCTCACCTTGCCATTGTAGAGGTCTTGAAACACATATAATTCAGGCAAGAAAATGGCAGCACATAACATGTCTCTTGTTAACTTTGACAGTGACATCAAGTTAAACTTGAAATCTGGTACATGAAGAAATCTTGAACTATGAATTACCAACATGAGTAATATCAGTACTGTTGCGGAAGCCAAATGTATATAGTGTGAATAGGTCACAACTACTATACCAAAAATTATGACAGCCACCAAATAATAAATAAGACAATAAAGCAATAATAAAAGGAACACCAGAATTAACGAGGTTCGGCTAATTTTGCCTACTCCTCGGACACAACCAATATTTTATTTCACTCCAAAA
>MU777609.1:42225-75072 GCA_026770625.1 Nicotiana glauca
TATAGGGGAAAATCCCCCCAAATCAAGTTCCCAACCGATGTGGGACTTAATCTTTGCCAAATTCAACAAGTACTAGTTCCTTAGGTAGCTTTACTGAATCCCATTTATGTTTGGAAATACTTTGGACATTATTTAAGAGGTTCAAAGTAGAAGCTATGTGGTGCGTAGCCCCTGAATCAACAATCCACTCATCTTGATGCAAACCTGAGGAAAGTGAACAAATTGTACCTGCCATGTTAGTCTGTGTCTGCATTGTGGTATCACTAGGTCCTTTCTTGTTAAGCAAGCTCAAAATATGTTGATATTGGGCTTCGGTGAAGAAGTAATCACCACCCCTTCTTCGCAAGTTCACTGCTGCTAGTGGCCCTTCTACATTATTAGCTGCCATATGAATTCCTCTTGGTTGATATCCTCTATTCACTTTGAAGTCATTTGGATACCCAATAATTTTGAAGCAATTCTCTTTAGTATGTCCTTTCATTGTACAATGCTCACACTGTAAGATTTGCTTTCTTCCACGATAACCTTGTCCTTTTCCCGCTTGCATAGCCAAAGGATCTAGCTTTTCTGTCGCTGATAATTTCCCACGGCTTGTTGACTTTTATCCTGAGAAATCAGTGCATATGCCTGATTAAGTGTTGGTTCATTAGTCTTGATCATAATCTCTCGGCGTGCTTGATCATACGTATCATTCAGTCTATTTAGGAATTGTATTAATCGTTGTTGATTTAGATGAACAGTGTGTTCCTATGTTCTTGCACAACCACAACTTTGTGAAGGTACTAACACATCGTACATTGTCCAAAGCTCTTTCAACTTAGTAAAATAAACAACAACAGAGTCAGCTCCTTGTGAAAACCTTAAAATTGCCATGTGTATCTGAAAAATCCTCACTCGATTCACTTTGTTGAATCGCTTCTTGAAGTCTTCCCACACAACATGCACATCAGATGCGTATAGGATTCTACTGATGAGATCCTTCGAAACTAAGTTTATGATCCCGAAATGCACTATTACGTTGCTGGTCTCCTGTTCCTCATGGAGAGCATCCTTAAACGACTACTTAGTGCAATCTCCTATGATGAATCCGAATTTTCGCTTAGCCTTTAAAGTTAGCTTCATTGATCTGCTCCACATGCCATAATTTTCAGAGTCTGTGAGCTAAATATGAATCAACACCAAGCCTGGTGTATACGAAGGTTGAAGAAACAACAAATGTGTGTGATCAATCATCTCGGTCGCCATTGGCGATCAATTCGAGGCAGCAATTAAGTTAACAAACAATAAAAAAGAGAAATTGTGACTTAATCGAAATAACTGTGTGAAATTCAGCTTACCTAATGAATTGATCGAGAACTTCGTCGATCAATCTTCTGCTCTCTGATACCATGTTAGAATTCAGCCATTGAAGAATCCTTTGAGAAGAGAAATGTCTTCATACTCATTATCCTGTAAAGAGGAGCTTCGTACAAATATTTATAACCAACTACCAACTAATCTGTTATGACTATGCTAAATTACTAATGTATACCTCTAATTTCTAACATGTACAAATTGACCCTATACTAACTAATATGTATACATAGCACTCCAACACTTCCGTTTTCCATCATGATCACCACGAGAAAAAAAAAAATCGAATCAAATTCAGCAATCACTATATTTTGTTTTATTGTATATATTGAGTAGTTACTAATTTAAAATCAAAAGTACTTTTTTATTTATGTGTCGCCAGGTAGTTTTGCAAGTGTGAATTTAATTTTTATGTATTCGTTCCAATGTGCCATCTCACTTCATTATCTAATCACATCGCTATACAAAATTCCATAAAATAGTGAATGCAGATTCTCCAACTGGAAATTGGCGACATAATGGACAACCCAATGGCGGCTTTTGGAATTCTTTAAACGTAACTTCACCAAGATTTATATTTAATTTTTGTTTTTGAGTTTTTGGAGTTGGGACCAAATGGTTGGACAGACCAAAAGGGAAAAATGAAAATACAGAAAAGAAAACAGACCCAGAACGTTCCAACAATATCTAGTTAGATTTTTGGTCATTTACATAATAAGACGTACACATGTAACCAAGATCCCATTTGTTTATGTTTCTTCTTTGATTCTTTCTCCTATTTCATCTCATGACCTTAATTTTTACCTAAATTTCTCCTATATGAATTAAATCTCAGAAACACGATATAACTTTGTAAAAACGTCGGTTGTTTAATTATACGAAAAGTACTTTAAATTGTAATTTTTTCTCATATTAATATGATAAAAAAAAATATTTTAAATATTGGTTAAAAAATGTGTCACATGCATAAAAACGGGGAAGTATCAATTGAATTTGATTTTGGTTTATGTAAGAAGATTGCATCCATGAAACAAACGTCTCTATATATGGCAAACATTTAATTTCAGCTGTTTATAGTGATAAATTAGTTGCCAAATCAATAGTTTGACTAATAAGGTTGTTATTCTTAGTTGCCAACCTATTCTAGTCTTAGTTTAATTTATTGCCTAGCTAGTTGTGGTAAGAAAATATCATGGTATAGCCACTTTTCACACTGGTCAATGAAAAATAGTCAGCGTTTACCAAGTCAATGAAAAATAGCCACTATTTTGCTGCAACAGGGATCGGTCCAGTATAATATACGAGAATTATGGTGCATTTGTGTACGAATTCCAGCATATTATGCTGGACCGGTATACTTTGCTAACTCCTGTAAAATTTGTGGGAGACTGGAGCACCAGTGCTCCAAACTCCAGTATATTATACTGGACAATTATACTTGCTGGAACTCCCGTAAAATTTGCGGGAGTTCCAGCATAATTATGCTTGAACTCCCGTAAAATTTGCGGGAGTTCCAGCATAGTTATCCTGGAACTCCCGTAAAATTTACAGGAGTTCAAGCATACTTATGTTGGAACTCCCGTAAAATTTGCGGGCGTATTTTTTCGGATTTTGAACAGCATTTTCGCTCAAATTTAAATTGGCTAAATTTCGATGACTTTTAAAACTTGGCTATTTTTTAACTACCAATGGTAAATCTGGCTATTTTTGAATTTCTTTCGTTGTCATGAAAGCTTAATTGTCTGCCACAATGCGAACAACAAGATTTCACTATATTTGGAAACAAAAAAGGAAACATAAAGTTAAACTAAAAAACAATTAACGATTGATAAGACATGCAAACATAGAAATAAGATCTCTAAAAGTAACAATATTACGACTTTTTCACCTAAGTGTGAAGGAGTTAAAGTAGGCGTTTGGATATAAAAATTGAAATTATTGGAAAAAAAAATATTTGGAGTCAAGTTGAAAATTGATATTTGAAATTTGAAATTATATTTGGACATGCGTTTCAAAAGTATTGAGTGGCAAAGAGACTTTTTCTTAAAATTTGGAAAAAGTGGTCAAAATTACTTTTGAATTTTTGAAAAACTCATTTTTAAAACATCTCTAAAACTTGCAAAAGTTCATGGACAAACACGTTTTTTAATTAGAAATTTGGAAAAAAGAATTAAAATCTATGGACAAACGAGTCCAAAATCTGATTATTTTCCCATTGACAACCTTTCATTAACCAAAAACAAACATTTATCGATTATTTCAAAGCTGTAAGAGGTCGTTTGGTAGAGTGTATTAGAGAAAATAATGCATGCATTAGTTTTGTGTATTAGTAATATATTGTTCGGTACACTTTTTTAACCTATATGTAATTAATACAAGAATTAGTTATATCCACTATTTGGTATTATCCTATGTATAGCTAATTCCATAGCAAACCATGGTATTAGCAATACAAATGATATTAATACATGCATTAGCATGGTTAAAGACAAAATTATCCTTTAAGTTCCTTAAAGCTAAAGAGTACGGAGGACATTTTATGTAAACAATTAATTTTCTTAAAAATTATGCAAATGTATTTTAGTTTTAATACATCACACCAAACAATGGATAAGAAATAATCTCCGCATAACTAATGTTTGCATTACAAACCCATACATAATTAATTCATGCATTACGAATACACTTTATTCAACATTATTCTTATACACACTGACAAACAAACCCCTTAGGAATTTAGATTATAGAGTCGACACTGAATATAGTAATGATAGAAGAGCCAATGGTTATCTAAATCCCAGTGTTGTTGTGGTAAGTGAAAGACTTGGTCATGAAGCCAGAGGACCAAATTGGTGTATAGAAAACTATCTAACTTTTTTGATTCAAGAAGACAAGAAATATCTTCTTCCCCCCTTACCAGCTGACATTGACTAAAAATCCTTATATTATCATGAGATATTACAAACTATCCTATTAATATATTATTTCTGTTCGAAAAGCAACCTACACTTTTTTGTATTCTAATATTGTAGCTGGTAAATGTAGCTCTCATAATTTAATTGCATGGATCTATTTTTACTGGTGATTTTTTCTGTTGAAAAACATCTTCACCATTTTTTACCCCAGAAAAAAGAAAAAGAAAACATTTAAGATTCACGTATCCTATTAAAGTGATTTAATTTTGTTTGCAGGAAAAACAAAGTTTCTTAGCTAGCGTTTGGCATATATTTTGAAAAGTTAAATTTTTGAAGATGAGATGAAAAATAATTTTTGAAAATTAAAATTGTATTTGGACATTCATTTTACTTGAGATTTGAAGATTTTATTTTCAATATCTACCAAAAAATAGGTAAAATATATAAACAAATAGATATTTAAAAACAAAATTTGAAAAAAATGCTCAAATTTTTGGTCAAACGGGAGCTTAATAAGAGCAAAAAATAGTTCTAAAAAATGTTCTTATTGCAGTTTTTAAGCAATCCAAAAGGGCGGAAAAAAGACACAATTGCCAACAAAAGTGGTACTAATACAAATCCCACAAAGAGAGAAAAAGGAAAAGGGAAAAGGGAGGGTGATGAGAATATACTACTATTTGGATATAAACAGAAACATCAAAGTTTCAATCACAATAAATAAAAAGTAGTACAATAATTGAGGAATTGGAGATCTAAAACAAATTCCAACTTGAATACAAACAACTCTCATTTTCTCCATCTAAAAACTAAAGAGATTATTATTACTGTTATGAATAATTTGTACATTGGATACTTCATTGGATGCTACATTGGATAATTGGATGCCCATGTTGTGAATAATTGAAAGATTAAATTTCCTATTTTATGTCAATCATCTTTATTTTTTATGCCTATAAAAGGCCATGTAATTGCAATGGAAAAATACACCAAAGTGAAAGAACAAAACTCTCTCCCTTCTTTCTATCTCTTGTTATTTACATTTTACTGCATTACTTTTATTTCATAACAATTACATATATATATATAGAGAGAGAATATTAAAACAACCAAAAAGAAAAATTCACACAAAACAGAAGTTACGTACTGATCTGATTTTAAAATTACAAAATCTGACAACTCCAAAAATTACTTGCCTTTTCCTTATTTCCTATCTTACATCTGAAAAGGCCACACAACTTAATTGATGGAATTATCCTCCTGATGCAGGAGTTGGTGGTGGAGTGGTGGTAGCTGAGGTGGCGGCGGTGGAGCTGCCGTCAAAGTCATCATCTCCGCCGGCGCCATCGCCTCCTCTAGAGGAAAATAGAGAGGTTACAGTCTCGACAAAACTCTCAAATATTTGAGCTTTGATGTTACCCCTTTTGGGTGGAAGTACTCTCTTTTGTGTCTGTTGCATGTTTGGTGTTGTAGCTGCTGCCATTAGAATATAGTAGTAAGTAACAGAAAAGTAGCTGGAAAATATGAAGAGAAAAGAAGAAGGAGAAATTGAACTAGGCTTTATAAAAGCAGCCTGTATTATATATGAGAATATGTATGAAATAAAGCGATGAAAAAAGGGAGAGAAATGAAAAGTCAGGTGGATGTGGCCGGAAAAAGCCCCATCGGAGAAGAAAGGAGAAGATAAATTGGGGAGAGCTAGATCGAGCTAGGAGGAGAAATATAAGTGCGGTTTAACTGCTTTTTTGTAGGAAAATTTTGATGGGATTTACGGAGAAATTTCTCTTCATCAAAGTAGCGTACATCTACACGAAAACATATTACTATAATTTACTACTAAGTAGTGGAGTATTTTTTTCAACACGAGAGTAGGGAAAATGATCAAATATGTAGTTTATACTAGTAGTATTTAAAATTGAGTAACTTGGCCTTCCGATCTAGTATTATTGATGGTAGGTTATAATTACGCATATTAGTTATTTATCGCACTTTAATTCATTATATTTTAATTGCGTTTGAGCTTTAATTGCAAGCGTTTTGCACTTATTGTGTATTTTATGTCTTGTAGGAGCGATTCTGAGTTATATAGATATTGTGGAACTAATTAGAACTATTATGAGCTTTGAAGTCTGAGTAATAGCCCAAGAGATTAAGCCCGAATCGTGTTCGGGGGGTCGAGGATCAATTCTGGACGTCAAAAATTAAGGAAGAAGCAACTGCTGAAGAAATGCACTAGTGCGAGGCATTGTGCGACGCATTAGTACAATTTTTTGTCAGAAATTTCCAAAGTTCAGAGGCTGGATTTTTTGTGGCTTGATAGGAAAAAGCAGTAGTGCGACGCACAATACGATGCATGGAAAACAATAAGTTTGCAAGTTTTCTTATTTCGGCTAGAAAAGGAGATTTCGTCTTGGCCCAACCCTACTTGGTATAAATACATGTAAAACGTTATTTTGGGAGATACTTTTGGACTTTGGACATGCTTTAGACCTGGGGAGAGCACACCATGCTTGGAGGAGACTTCTAACTAGTTTTTTTCCTCTTCTTTTCCTTTAATCTCATAGTTTATTAGTTCTAGAGTTTTGAGTGTTGCATAAACGTTGTAGTTTGAAGTGTGAATTGTTCTTATTATTTTATCATATTGGTTTATTTATTAAATCTGGCGCTTAATTATTTGATTGCTTGATCACCAATTGAATACTATCTATGAATCTGGGATTGAACTTGGGAGAGGGAATTTTAGATAGCATGTAAGATTGAGTAGAGCAAGATCTTGGACTCCAGTATCGGGAACAGATTTGCGGTTAGGATAGGAATATACCTAATTGCCTTGCTTGGTTATTATACGAGAATTATAAATGCATTCTTGTTAATCCGAATTCCCTAGGAATATATGCGTTAGGTTAGCTTGAATAGGCGAGTTGTACTTCGTGAGAAGGCTACGAGTAATATTAACCCCGTCAATCAATAAATTAAAAAAATTAATTAGATAATTTAGATTAAAAAAAACTCAACGAGATTGTTACCTAACCCATAGCTTTAAAATATTTTTTCCCACTGAATTCATTTCTAAGATTTTAGACATGTTTCCTTTAATTTTATAGTTTACTATTCTAGATTAGTTTTATTTAAAAATTCATATCTTAGAAAATCGCTCGAATAGATTAATTATCTTAGTTTAATTTAGTTGATAGTTAATCACAAATCCCTGTGGGTACGATATCTCGAGTTACAATCCTATATTACCTATTGACCACATATACTTTTGTGTGCGTTTGGGAGCAAAAAGTTTTTGGCGTTGTTGTCGGGGACTTAGAAATTAACTATTCTCCGAGACATCAAAATCAACCATGTCCAGAAGCAACAAATCTACACGAGTATCAAGACCCCCAATCACAATGATACAAGAGTGATGGACTCGATCTACCACAATAGAATCACCTGCCGATATAGACACATACACAGGGGCACTCAAGGAATTACTAGATATGACCAGATACAGTGCAAAATAAGATGACACATAGGAGTAAGTATACCCTGGATCAAATAAAACTGAAGCATCTCTTTTCCAAACTAGAACAGTACCTGTGATTACTGCATCGGCCTCAGCCTCAAGCCTGGCTGGAAGAGCATAACATCGGGATTGGGCCCCACCACCCTGGACTACATATTTGGGATGGCCTGTAGCTGGCTGGCCTCCACCTCTAGCGGTCGGAGCTCCACCTCTAATACCTATACCTTCATCTCTAGCACCTCTACACCGACCCCTAGCTGGCGGAGCGGGCGGCGGAACACCTGGCGCCTGAACCATAGCACGGGAACCCTGCTGCTGCGACTAAGTACCCCCCCCCAATCTCGGACAAGCCCTCCGGATATGACCATACTCACCAACTCATAGCATCCACCTGAGTGTTGCGGCTGAGGAAACTGAGACTAACCTTGGCTGCTTGAATGACCACCCCGAAAACTCTGGAGCGGCGATGCACTAATAGGAGCTGGTGGTGCACTGTAGAGCTGCTGATCAGAATAATGCATATGAGAACCACGACCACCTGAATCGTCGTGAGAAACCTGAAGTGCTAGTTGAAAGGGCCTGGGAGGATGGCCACTACTATACGAATCCCTGCCTCCAGATGATGCACTACTGAATCTGCTTGAATGATGAGGCCTCTTGTCCGACCCATGACCACCTCCCTTCGATAGAACCATCTCCACTCTCTTGGCCACATTGGCCGCCTCCTGGAAAGAAATCTCATTACCTGTCTCCCTAGTCATATGAAGGCAAATAGGCTGGATAAGTCTCTCAATGAACCTTCTCACATTCTTTCTCTCTCGGTGGGAAGTATGACAAGAGCATGACGAGCCAACAGTACGTGTTATCACCATCCCACCTCCACAAAGCCTCTGAAGACGTAGCTGATCCATCAGCGGTATGTACTACTGCTCGGCTGAAGAAACGGTACGTATTATCACCATCCACGAGAGAACAGAGTAGAAGTTCAATTAGCATTGAGAAACCAAACTGCACGACAGGAAAGAATAGATGTAAAATTTTCCTAACTTTGTAGCCTCTGGGGGATAAGTACTGGCGTCTCCTTACCGATCCCTCAGACTCTACTAAGCTCGTCTGTGAACTGTGAGACCCATGTAACCTAAAGCTCTGATACCAATATGTCACGATCCGAATTTTCCACTCTCGAGAGTCATGATGGCGGCTACTCTTGGAAGCAAAGCAAGCTGCGTATTATAGAATAACTAACCCTTTTATTACCCCTTTCTAACAATTTAAAACCATATGCGTTCAACAGTTAAATATTAACGATGAATGAATACATACGGAAGACGTAATCTGAAAACTTAGTCTAAAACCAGTACGACAATACCAACATACACCTCTACCCGGAATCCGGTATCACAGTATCATAGACCAACTATGAATACTACATACAAATTTCCGGAAAGAAGGTACAATCTGTCTCTGAAGTAAATGGAAACAGAATACATATAAAGATAGAAGAGAACACCGGGCCAGCAGGACTACCTCGGGATCTCTTACTGGACTGGAGGCAGCCACCTAAAGCTATAGTCCAAAAGCTGCCTCTCCAGGATCTGCACATAGTGCAGAGTGTAGTATCAGCACAACCGACCCCATATGCTGGTAAGTGTCTGGCCTAACCCCCGCGAAGTAGTGACGAGGCTAGGACCAGATTCTAAATAAACCTGTGCAATATATAATATGCAGTAGAAAATAACAGGAATAACAAGTAAAGATGGAATGGGGTACATGCTGCGGGGGAATATCAATACCAACAATAAATTAGAAGGAATACAAGAGAACAATTTAGAATTTACAGCAAAACAATAATAACACTGTTGCGGCGCGCAACCCGATCCAAATATAGTATTGTTGCGGCGCACAACCCGATTTACATATACAGTTCCACACCAAACACAACAAGAGTCCCGACAAGGGATCAATAAAGAAACAACACTATCCTGGCAATAGAATCGACAATAAAAGTAAAGCACATCCCGGCAAGGGAGAACCAACTATACCAAACTTGTTCCTAACATCTAACTACCTCAACTAGCACCAATACTCAGTCATAAGTAATTTCCACGAGTATAACATAATCCTTGCTCATCACAGAGATTCAACAACTTAGGCATTCGTAGTATCTATTAAGAACAGAACAATTTCAATTTAAGACTCACGGTCATGCTCGACACCAACGTATAGATACTCGACACCATGCCTATATGTCATACTCAACAAATAACATGAAGAAAATATGATACAACTCCTAATCCCTCAAGCTAAGGTTAGACCGAACACTTACCTCGATACCACGAATACAATTCACGTCTCAACTAGCATTTTACCCCTTGATTTCACCACCAACTCGCTCGTATCTAGCCACAAGTTACTTAATTACATCAATAAACACTAAATGAATCAACTCCAATGCATGAAAATGCGTTTTTTAAGGTTTTACCCAAAAAGTCAAAAATCGACCCCCGGCCCACATGGTCAAAACTCAAGGTTCGAATAAAAACCCGATTACCTATTCCCCCAAGAACCCAAAAATATAATTTGTTTTTAAATCGGACCTAGAATCGATGTCCAAATCCCTAATTTTTGAAAAACCTAGGTTCTACCCAAAACACCTAATTTCCCTCATGAAAATCATTGATTTTGAGTTGAAATCATGTGAAAAGATGTTAAATTAACTTACAATTGATTTGGAAGAAGAGTTGTCTTTGAAAAATCGCCCAAGGGTGTTTTGGTTTTGAAAGAGTGTGAAAAATGAGAGATTTTCGGCTAAGTTATAAAATTGCAGGTAGTAGATATAGGAATTGCGACCAGGCTGCTAGACTCACATTTGCGAAATAGTTCTCGCATTTGCGAGATGGGAATTGCGAACTATGCGTCGCATTTGCGACGACTGGCTAAAAGAGGGAGCATCGCATTTGCGATAGGTTCCTCGCAATGGCGAGGGAGCTGGCCTGGGCCATTGTTCGCATTTGCAACAAGGCCTTCGCATTTGCGAGCCTGGCTTTTCAAATGCGAAGCCTGCAGGTCTGCAATGCAACAGCTGAAAGTCTACAATTCCTCAAGTCAAAAATCCACCCCATGGCCTATCTAAAACTCACTCGAGCCCTCGGGGCTCCAAATCAAACATGCACACCAACCTAAAAATATCATACAGACTCGCTCGTGCATCCAAGTCACTAAAATAACATCAACATCTATAAATTTAGAATCAAAATCATGAAATTTCTTAAGAATTTTAAATTTTCAACTTTTTTGAAAAACGATCTGATTCACGTCGTTTCAAGTCCGTTTCTTACCAAATTTCACATACTTATCTTAAATCACATATAAGAACTGTAGCGGGCGCCAGAACCAAAATACGGGCTCGATACCATCAAGTTTTAAGCACATTTCATTTCCAAAACTCATAAATAATTTCAGAAAATAATTTTCTTTAAAAATTTATTTCTCGGGCTTGGGACCCCGAAATTCGATTTCGGGTATACGTCCAAGTCTCGTATTTTTCTACGGACCGTCCGGGATCGTCAAATCACGATTCCGGGTCCGTTTACCCAAAATATTGACCAAAGTCAACATAATTCATTTTAAAGTCAAATTTTCAATATTTTCACAGGTTTTCACTTAATAGCTTTCCGGCTACGCACCCGTATTGTGCACGCAAACTGAGGTAATGTTGAAAAGGTTTTTAAGGCCTCGGAACACAAAATTCATTTTAAAACAAGTAGACTATGGTTTGTGATAATATAATGAATGTCATTGATAATGGTATTGTTGGATATTTGTGATAATTTTTAGAACTTGTGGATATAAGTTATATTTCATATTTTTTCAAAATAAATTTGAAATATATGTTTTGAAAACTGATGCCCAAACACATTTTCATATTCAAACCAAACTTCACCCAAATCAGATTTTTAAAAATAAATTTGGGAACCTATTGCCAAACGCTAGCTTAATAGCGTGTTCGGCCAATTTGCCAAGCTTTTTTTGAGAAGTATTCTTTAAAAATATTTTTTCTCGGAAGTAGTTTTGGTGAGAAGCAGTTTTGACTAATTTTTGAAAAGTACTTTCGAGTAGCAATTAGTGTTTGGCTCAGCTTTTAAAAATTGGTTCTACATGCATTTTTCTCAAAAGTACTTTTAAAAAAAAATGCTTTTTGAGAGAAGCTATCTTTTTTTGCTTCTCACAAACTGCTTCTGCTTTTATTTGAAATATTTTTTTTTTCTTCCAAAAGCTTGGCCAAACACTTCAACTTTGAAATTTAAAAAAATAAAAAATACTTTTACTATTGGAGAAGCTTGGACAAACATACTGTTATCCTTCTTTTGCTTTCTTTTTCATATTGTCTCTTTCTTAAACTCTCTCTCCCTTAAACTCTTTGTATCCCTTTTCTATTGTATTATTTTTTGGCTTCTTTCAAATTAATTGATTAATATACTATCTATATTTTAATTGTTTAAACCTTTTTGAAGTATGATGATCAAATTAACTAATTTTCTCCTGTAAATTCGAACATAATTTCTTTATATATATTGAAATAAATTATATATTTAAAAACTAAATAAAAATGCTATAAGTTACAATAATTTTAAAAAATATTTATCAAAAAATATTTAAAAAACTTTAGTTGATTCCCAATGGTAATAAATTCATTGGAGTATTAGATGAGGGAGGCATGATAAGATTTCAGTTTTATCTATTTTAGTCCTTGGTTTTGGATAATGAATAAAAGCTTTTTGTTTTTTTAATTTCTAATCTAGAAGTTTGGAGCAAAGTCTTACTTGTGTAAAAACCCTTAGACTCCAAACGAAGTACATGCGATCTCCAAGGTGCTTTAAGCAATTAAATAAATTATTGAGCATTGGTCACGTAAGCAAGAGTGATACTGATGACGATAGCATAAATGAGGTAATGATGCTACGTTTTAATAGTTTGGTTATTTCTTTTGTCGGCTTGTTTCGTTTAAAAAAAAAAAGTACTCCACTAAATAATTAAATTGTTCTAGAATTATAATACAAGTGGATAAGTGATGGTTATTCATTTTCTTTTTCTTTTATTTTTTTCCTTTGAGACAGAGAGTTAATACACTTTAGGAATTATAGGCTAGTAAATAGCTGCCTCCCATAATCGAAAGAACCCAAATGTGTATCTTAACAAGGTAATAATAGCTCGCTTCAAATGTACTGTTGTTATGTCTAAAAAAGAAAAATATCTAGCAAGTGTTCAGATAATATTTAGTTAAAATTTAAAATATTTATTTAAAGTTAAAAAATAAAAGAGTATCTAGAAGTTTTGCGGTAACTATGAGATTATCTACATTCTTATTCAACACTGACATTTTTGCAGAATTGTTTAATTTGCTTTATACTCCATATAGTACTACTATACACAACAGTTTTCATTGTTAACCATTGTATCATTGTTCAACTTTAGGTTTATTATTCAAAAGTTATTTTTCTTTAGTTTGTTACATAAAAATTATTTTATTATGTTCTAATAATCACAATAACTACTTTGACCAAATTTTATAATTTTTTTTTCAAAAAAGTCTATTATATCCTTGACACTATAAATTATGTATTTGCGTAATACCTTCTATATTATATGATATATAATATACTTTTACTCAGATATTTTACTTTTAATTAAATAACTTGATATTATTTTATTTATTATTTTTATAATATATTTGTAGATTTAGCTTTTTCTTAATGATATATGAGTAGCATTATTAAATTTATCAGTATTATTACCATGAAAAAATCTCAAGTCCATGTTCTTAACCATGCTCAATGAGTATTTTTAATAAAAATTATAGAATGAAAGCTCACTGGTTTACAAGCCAAGTCATACCCATTAATCTAATAAATAAAATACATACATTTGGCACAATGACACATTATATTAATTGTAACGACCCGATCGGTCGTTTTGAGTATTTTAGCCTCGATTCCCTAAATTTTGCTTCCTTCATGCTACATTGTGGCTATGTAACTTGCCAGGGTGTTTGATTTTGGTTTTGGTTTCGGAGTGAAATAGGACACATAGTCCCTAAGTTAAAAGCTTAAGTTGTAAGAGTTGATCTTAGGTTGACTTTTGTGTAGACAACCCGAAAATTTAGTTTTGATGATTCCAATAGTTTCATGTGGTGATTTTTGACATACGAGTGCGACCGGATGTTGATTTAGAGGACCGTAGGTTGTTTCGGCGTAAATTGGTGAAAATTGAAAATAGAAGGTTTGGAAGTTTGACCAATAGTTGACTTTAATGACATCAGGGTTGGAATCTAATTCTAAAAGTTGAAATTGGTCCGTAATGTTATTTATGACTTGTGTGCAAAATTTTAGGTCAATCGGACTTGATTTGATAGGTTTCAGCATCGAATATAGAAGTTAGAAGTTTATAAGCTCGTAAGCTAGAATTTGGTTGTAGTTCGTAGAATCGATGTTGTTTGATATAATTTTTGGCCTCGAGTAGGTCTGTTATATATTTTGAAACTAGTTGGTATATTCGGACGGGGTTACGAGGACCCCGGGTGCGAATAATATCAATTTTTGGACTTATAAAATTTCTAAAAAATTCCAGTTTCTAGTGTCATCGCACCTGCAGTGGGACTGACCGCAGGTGCAGACTCGCACAAGCGAGCTATGGCTCGTAGAAGCGGAAAATGGGGTCACAAAAGCACGAAATCTTCCGCATAAGTCACTCTGCTTTTGTGATGGCAAGTGCATAGAAGTGCCAGGGATCGCAGGTGCGATACTTTACCCGCAGAAGCGCAGGTGCGCTTTAGGTGTCCGCAGAAGCGAGATTTCAGAGCCTAAGTGAGGGTCGCACCTGCGATGGAAATTCCACATGTGCGATAATAAGGCTGCAGGTACGAAAGCCCTGGGAAGAAAATGGCCAAGTCAGGGGGCTCAATGTTCATTCCTCCATTTTTCGATTTTGGGAGCTTAGGTGAAGCTATTTTCAGGAGATTTTCAAGAAAAATATTGGGGTAAGAATTTATAACTCAATTTTAATTATATTACCCGAGTCTATTATTGTTTTTAACAATTAATTGGTATTTTAAGTTGGAAAATTGTGAAAACCCCCTAAAGTTAAGATTGAGGATTTGTGGGCCGAGTTGTTATAGGAATTTAGTAATTTTGGTATGGTTAGACTAATCGTTGAATGAGGGTTCAAATTCGAACTTTTGTAAATTCGGAGGTGTGGGTTCCGCATTGACTTTCCTAGTTGACCTTTTAATTTCTTCGTAAATATCATTTATTTTATCGTTCGAATTAATTTTCTATGGTTATATTTATAGTATGAAATTATTTTGGCTAGATTCGAGCCATGTAGAGTTGAATGATCGAGGAAAAGACCGATTATTGGATTTAGATAACACGATTTGAGGTAAGTGACTGGTCTAACCTTGTATGGAGAAAATTTTCCTTTGGATTGGTATTGTCATGATAATTGTGATGTGTTGACAGCCGTGTACGCAAGGTGACGAGTGTGTGCATAGGCTAAATGTGGAAATTCTAGCTTTAATTGAGTAAATCCATGTAATGTATTAATTGAAATTATTTTATCATGTTATACTCATAATCATTAGTCTATTTTTAGGTCAACCACCCACTCTCATCGTTATCTTTCCCTCACATACATCAATAATAACTCAAAAACCCATGGCTAAGAATGGACGCCCCAAAATAAATGGGACTTCCTCATCAGGCTCATAGTCCAAGAGAATGAAATCAATGGTGAATACGAAAGAACCTACTTGAACTAATACATCTTCAATCACTCCTTTAGGATGAGCAAGGGAGAGATTAACCAAGTGTAAAATCACCATGGTTGGTAGCGGCTCACCTAACCCCAACTATCTGGAAATAGATAGCAGCATCAAATTGATGCTTGCCCTAAGATCAAAGCTCGCCCGATCGCGTGCTTACAAATCGAGTTTTGGATTGTGAAACTACATGGATATTTCAATTTCTGAGGTAGATTGCTTTGAATTATTGAGCTACATTCTTCAGTGAGTGCCACAGTCTCAAACTTTACCAACCTTTTCTTATTTGCCACTATATCTTTGATGTATTTGGCAGATTTGGGCACTTCTTGCAGGATGTTTACTAGCCGAATATTGATTTGCACCTGCTTCAAAATATAAAGAAACTTTATATAAGTGGTATTATCCTTCACCTCCTGCAATCTCTGAGGGAATGGAGGTGGCGTCCTCGCAACTAATGGTGAGGGTTGCTTAGCTACTGCCTCTTCAACTGGCTTCTCTAACTCCCTTGCTTTATCGGCTTCTGCTTCTATAGTGTTCAGTTTCTCATTAAAGGTCACTTGCTTTCTCTTTTTCGATGGGACTTCTTCTAACTGTCTCCCATTCATCAATGACGCATCATTAATACATGCCTTAGGATTAGCCTCAGTGTCATTTAGAAGATCTCTAACTGGTCGAGTATTTTGGGCACATGCAAGTTGCCCCATTTGTCTCTCCAAATTTCAAATAGCTGCAGAGTGGGATGTTGCCTGGGCCTGTTGATCATCTATCAATTCTTTAGCATATCCTCTATATGACTCGTGGGGTTTGTAGGTTGTTCAGTATGTGGTGGTCTATGTTGTTGTTGAGGAGCTTATGGCGTGTACTTATTCTGAGCCCCTTGGTTTCCACCCCTAGAGAAGTTTGGGTGGTTTCTCCATTTAGGATTGTAATGTAAACCCCCGAAAAACTTTGCTAAGTATTATGTTATCGCTCAAGCTCTAAGTTGGAAACAAATGTGTGTGAAAAGATATGAAGGTTTAAAATACATAAATCTTATGTTTATAAGATTGAATGGATGGTTATAAGAGGAGAGGGGTAAATTGGAACACATTGGAAATGCTAAAGGGATGAACATGAGCTTAGATTGACATGACCTAAGTTTCAATGAGCATATATGTCAATATATAAAGCTTTGAGCTATATATCAAGAGAAAGCCCTTAAAGTCTAGTTTCTAACACTTCAAACCGTTTATCATTTCGATGATTCTATAAAAAATTATAGGCGTCTTACTGAAGACTATCATGTCAGAAAAATGGGCCGCATTTTGAGCGCCCACGGGGGTGTGGGGCGCGAATCAAAAAGCCAAAGTCAGAAATAAAATTGTTGAGGCATTTTGGGTGGCGATGGTTGCGGACCGTGACACTGAATGCGTGAAATTGAAATAAAAGAAATGGGGAGATGAAATTAGCCTCATTCTTTAAAGATTAAATCTCCATTCTCATCCTCAAGTCATCAGAGGGTTATCACACTACTTAAGGTGAGTTTACAATGCGATTAGTATTAGAATACTACTTCCAAACTTCGATTTTGATAATATTCCATCTCAAAATCTCTAGATTCTCAACAAGAACTCAACAATAATATCTCTTCACTAACCTAGGTTTCACGATTTAGGGTAAGTTTCGTAACCGCTTTCAACCACAATTGTTAGAGAGGTTTATGATTGATATTTGTTCCTAGAAACTACTAGAAGAACTTAGATTAACGATGAACCATAGAAGGAGCGAAGAATCAAACCTAAGTTTTCTATATTTTGGAAATCTTGAAACTCCTTGTCACGCCCCGAACCTGGGCCTAGACATAACACGGCAGTCAGTGTCTGACTACATGTGATCGAGCGAACTAACCGGTTGGCTGAATCAACATGTATCACAACACACTGAATGCGGAAGACAAACTAACACATGCTGATATACTGAAAGTCTGGATGATATAAATCAAAGTATGGAAATACTAATACAATTCTGAAACGTATCTATAGCTAGCATAGCTTAATATGAAAAGCATGTGACTCTGTCTAACTGTTACTCAGGTCTATGAAGCCTCTAATGAAGTACTAAAAACACTTACTATCTAAAAATACTGGAGACTGTAAGGTAATGATAATTCCCCAAAAAAACTAGGGATCACCAAATAGCTGGTACGATAATCCAAGCGCTCTGAATCATGAACCTGTAAATTATTACCTGCATCATGAGACGCAGACCCCGAGCAAAAGGGACGTCAGTACAGTTCAATTGAACTGGTATGTAAAGTAACTGAAAGAAAGAAATAAAAATGATGAAACTGAAACTAAGCTGGTAACTGAGAATGGCTATTTGATAATTGAAATGATAACTATTGAAACTAAAACTGAAATGATAACTGGTAACTGAAATGTAACTGATAACTGGTAACTGAAATGTAACTGATAACTGGTAACTGAAATGTAACTGATAACTGAAATGACAACTATTAACTGAAATGAACAAAGGAAGTAAGGATATGAATACTCCATCTTCTAAATGATGAGTAACCTGTTTATCTGAATAAGCTAGTGCCTTAGGCCTAATATGTATGTGCACAAGATACGGCCTCATGCCCGAGTATATGTATACATAACTACAACCTCATGCCCAAAAATGCATAAAGAATAAACTACGGCCTCGGGCCCAAACATGCATAAAACATAAATTACGGCCTCAGGCCCAAGTATGCATAAAGCATATAAACTACGGCCCCAGTCCCAAATATAGGTGTTCAACATTCAGGGATTTAAAATCGGGAACTAAGAATCATACTACAATACATGATAGTGAAATACCGAGTCACACTGAGTTACATGATATTGGATCACTCCGAGTTACATAATACCGGAATACTGAATAGGACTAGATTGAGACAGGTGTTCTTGAACTGATTATGAACACTGAAACTTCAATTGTTTATGGAATATTAGGTAATCTACACTAAGACTCGAGGGCATCAAACCCAAGTCTATATTGAATACGCACTAAGCTCAGAACGTTCAGAATGAAAGTCATGATCGAGTTATGAAGCTAGAGACTAGAAGTTCTACAACTATTCAAGGAACTAGGCTAAACTATATTTCTAAGGCAGTTAGTAGCGTGGTAAAAGAAACGTAGTGTAGGGAGAATTATTAACATTACCAAACATAGAGAGTTAGCCTCGCATACCTTAACTTCCTGCTCTTGAGCATAATACAATATTCGCCAACCCTTTCAACTTTAATCTATATAAATACAAGTCAAAGGGATTCCAAATTAGCAACTATAGTCATGTTTTGGTCATTTAGGCATTTTATCAAATACTTGCTGGCATGAAGCTTCATAGCCCTTATTAATGGTGTTTCTGCACCCCAATTACCAATTCTCTTGCTCCTAGATAATTTCTAAAGTCTCAAATGGTTATAATCAACATTATTTTTCATCACCCATAAAGTAAACAACATCCTAAACCAATAATAACCAATCAACAACCCAAACCTATAATTAGAAGGTGAAGACATTACCTTTTTGAAATTCAATCCAACTTGAATTCGAGTTCTAGGGTTCCTTCTCTCAACAATGATATATCAATTGAATATATAATGATATGAAGGATTTACGCATGTTAATAAGGTATTGGGGAATTGAAATAAACTTAGAATCACCATTAGAACTTACCTTGGATGGTGGATGGACCTTTAAGGAGTTAGTTTTTTGAGAGCTTTCCTTTCTAGAGCAAGTTTTTATATTTTGAGGCTGTGGGGGACGAAATAGGGCTTAAAAATTGACTTCCCAAGTCCTCCACCGCGTCCTTGTAGGACTGATCGCGGTCCTGACCGCGGTAAATAGCAGGAACACTGCCTCATCACCGCGGTCGCGGTACGTGCGCGGTCCAAGCACGGTGGTTGCACATTATTATGTAAAACAAGCATTACATTTTGCGCAAAGCTCTGCTCGGGCTCCATAATATACTATTGGAAAGATATTTCAAAAGCCTACAACTTTCATGCTTTGAGTTTTCCCAAATTCCTTATATATTCTCACGAAACTTTGCTGGAAGACGGACCTTCTACAAACTTAGTCGATTTTGTCGACTCTTATGCACCTCACTTTCCATTTTGATTTTGAAATAATTATTTTCACCCATAATCATACCGATAGATCTTCATATGTCTAAAATATAACATTACTACTCTTTTAACTCATTTATACCTTATCTGAATGTGCAGGGTGTTACATTATCTCCCCATTTGGATCATTCATCCTCGAATGATTGTCCTGATTGAAACTTCTGCTGACTCCGAACCTTAAATGGGTTTGGTGGAACATGAACTTTTATAAACACTTGCATACTAAACTGAATGAATACATAACTACTGAACTTCTGAGATAGTGAACTGAATGACTACCGCATTGACTAAATATTGGTCTGTCATGGATACAAGAATACTAAACCAACATGGATATATGAATATTAAATAGGCACGAATATTTGAGTATTGAACTAACATCAATATCAGAGTACCAAGCTGGCATGAATATATAAGTATACTGACATGAGTAGTTGAGTATTGAACTAACATGAGTATCTGAGTATTGAATTGATATGAGTATCTGAGTACTGAATTGACTTGAGTATCTGAGTAATGGAAACTTGAATGTTATAACATGACACTTAAACTACTGGATGTACCACCGCTAATTCTGGTGGCAACTCCAACTCATAAGCTAATTGACTGATCCTTCTCAACATTATATATGGCCGAATATAACAGGGACTATGCTTCCATTCCCTTCTTCCCCGAAACTTTCAGAAATACCGAATTATCAACTTGAAACTCTAGGTCTCTATACCGCTCGCTCGAATAGGACTTTTGGCGGATATGAGTCGTCTTCAAATGCTCTTGAATCAACTTAACTTTATATATAGACTGACTAACCAAATCTGGTCTTATCAACTCCGCTTCGCCAAATTAGAACCATCTAATTGGCAATCTACACCTTCACTCATAACAATCATGCTTTCAAAATGAGCAAGATAATCATATTATAAGGCCCATATTTACCATATCCACTAAAGGATTTGTGTGTTATGAGATAGACACGTGGTTTTCCGCTGCTCGACTTTCCCTTGCTGTTAATTCAGACACTTGGCCACCAAGTCTGAAACTTTCTTTTTCATTTCGTTCAACCAGTAAATCTCCTTGGTCATGATGCATATTTGGGGAACCTAGGTGGAAAGAATACATGGAATTATGAGCTTCTAACATGATCTTCCCTCTTTAAGTCTACCTATGTCTAGAACACACTGTCCATCTCGGTACCTCAAAGTACCATCATCTCCCCCTTATTCAAAAACTATCAATTTATGCCTGTGAATCCCTCATTTTTTTTTGGATATCCCATGCTAACTATGCAGGTTTCAAATCTCCAACTGGACTTACTAACAATTTTCATATCTCCCCCTTAGACCAAAGTTTAAGTTCTTGTACCTGCGGATCTTTCTCTTTTGTTAGGATCCGAACAACTTTTCTTATCTTCAGTAATTCTTTGTACTTTACGTCAATGAAGACTGATCTTCCAACTTACTTCTGAGAAATCTTTTTTTTTTTAAACTAAATTATTCACATAGAGGAAAGCTAACGTATTCATATCTATCATACACAATCTTAATAATTTAATTCTGCTTACACTATCTATCTTAGAGAAACCACATTTCAATAATTACTAAAGGCTATTATTCAAAAGTTTGATCTCTTATTGCTAGCTGATTATTTTTTTCACAATTACTGTACTTCGGATTTAACTTAAACTCTTTGGATTCTAACATACGTTCGGTATTTTAAATTGTTATCCACTCACTAGAGTTAACCTGGCTAGGTAAATCAAATTGTACCTTTACTAGCTCTACTGAAAGTGCTAATTCACTGTATTCACTCAAACATACTTACTATTTTTTTTTACTAACAACC
The DNA here is from genome assembly GCA_026770625.1 of Nicotiana glauca. Taxonomy (NCBI): domain Eukaryota; kingdom Viridiplantae; phylum Streptophyta; class Magnoliopsida; order Solanales; family Solanaceae; genus Nicotiana; species Nicotiana glauca. The sequence goes on from MU777609.1 coordinate 63,823, forward strand.
TACTAGCGTTATGTGTCCATGTTCTGCTTGGAATAACTAAAGTGAAGCATAAGGTTATTTCTACCTTCCCTTACCATCCGACCCTGTTCTACGGTCGTATACTTATCTTCTTCTTTTCTTGAACTATGTACACGGATCACACTTAGAGAAATTTCATCTGTCTTAAACTAAATTGGAATATCTAACCCCAAATTTTCTATACACTTCAATTCATTTCCAACTATAAACATCTGGAGTAAACACTTATTCACATAATCTAAAGGGGAACTGTCTCATCTTTTATCTCACAATAATAGCAGATTTTTGCAGTATTTCACTAACGTGGTACTTTCTAATTCTGATTTAAATAAATCTAAATAACTTAAAATCATTCCTTAAAATTCAATGTTGCCTGTTCTTGATTCTCATTTCATACATCATATTATTCTTAACTATATTTCTCTTAGGCTATTTTCTGTATAAAACTATAATGATCAATTTTATGCCCGCTGTGGTTGAATTCTTAACTTGATACATCGTGGGGTCTGACATACGTATACACCGTCATACATATCTAATAAATCACTCCATGCACCATCCGGTGAGTCTTGGGTCTTAATCCCTAAAACATGCGAAGATTTTGCTATAATCACTGTTACATACATTTTCTTTGAGCATCCATATGCATTATTGTATATTCACAAGTCTCTAAAAATTTTGATAAACTAAAATTTGGAGATCTGGTTACTGAATAACAAATAACTGGCTTACTGAAAGACTGCATAAATGGTAACCGAGTTAAGCTGATAGCCATAAAATATAATGATTGCTTTTGTACTTTCTGATAAGGTTATGCTCTAATCTTATTACTATCCATTGCATCCCACTTTCAACATACCCTCAAATATCATTATACCAACATGCACTCTATAAATATACCCCAATAAACAATCGTCCTCTCAAGAACCTTAGGTTTTTTTTACCGTCTCTTAGTATTTGATATGTCTGGAATTCGATAGGAAAAGAAGGTTACCTATTTCTCTAAGCTTCATGGCACGATCTAGAGCAGAAAGAAATAAGACAATCCTGATGTCTTGGTAGTTAACTATTTATATAAGTGGTCGGCACATACATATCAAGGAAACTCCACTGGACACGACTTCATAGACTTCCTAGGACTGTTGAACCTAAGGCTCTGATACCAAGTTTTTTCATACCCCGAACCTGGGCCTGGATGTAACATGACACTCGGTGCCTGACTATATATGACAGATCGAACCAACTGGCTAGCTAAATCAATATGTAATATCACAACAAACTCAATGCGGAAGATAAACTAACACATGCTAATATATTGAAAGTCTGGATGATATAAATCAAAGTGTGGAAATACTAATATAATTCTAAAACATATCTATAGCCAACATAGCTTAATATAAAAAGCCTGTGACTCTATCTAAATGTTACTCTAGTCTATGAAGCCTCTAATAAAGTACTGAAAATACTGACTGTCTCAAAATACGGAAGACTATAAGGTAATGATAATGCCTCGAAAGAACTGGGGATCACCAAATAGCTAGTACGAGAATTCTAGCGCTCTGAATCATCAACCTGTAAATCATTACCTGCATCATGAGTTGTAGACCCCGAGCAAAAAGGACGTCAGTACATTTGAATTGCATTGGTATATAAAGCAACTTAAAGAAAGAACTAAAAATGCTAAAACTAAAACTAAGTTGATAATCGAGAATTGATATTTGATAACTGAAATGATAACTATTGAAACTGAAACTGAAATGATAGCTGATAACTGGTAACTGAAATGATAACTGATAACTAAAATGATAATTATTAACTGAAATTAACAAAGGAGGTAAGGATATGAATACTCCCTCTTCTAAATGATGAATAACATATTTATCTTAATAAGCTACGGCCTCAGGCCCAATATGTATGTGCACAAGCTACGACCTCAGGCCCGAATATACGTATACATAACTATGACCTCAGGCCCAAAAATGCGTAAAGCATAAACTACTACCTCAGGCCCAAACATGCATAAAACATAAACTACAGCCTCATTCCCAAGTATGCATAAAGCATATAAACTATGGCCCCAACCTCAAATACAAGTGTTTAACATTCAGGGATTTAAAATAAGGAACTGAGAATCATACTGCAATACATGATAGTAAAATACTGAGTCATACTGAGTTACATGATATTGGATCACACCGAGTTACATAATACTGGAATACTGAATAGGAATAGACTGAGACATGTATTCTTGAACTGATTATGAATACTGAAACTTCAATTGTTTATGGCATATTGGGTAATCTATAATAAGACTCGAGGGCATCAAACCCAAGTCTATATTGAATACGCACTAAGCTTACAACGTTCAGAATGAAAGTCATAAATGAGTTATGAAGCTAGAGAATAGAAGTTCTACAACTATTCAAGGAACTAGGCTAAACAATATTTTTGAGGCAATTAGTAGCGTGGTAAAAGAAACGTAGTGTAGGGAGAATCATTAACATTTCAAAACATAGAGAGTTAGCGTTGCATACCTTAACTTCTTACTCTTGAGCATAATAAAAGATTTTCCCACCCTTTCATCTTTAATCTATATCAATACAAGTCAAAGAGATTGCAAATTAGCAACAATAGTCATATTTTGGTCACTTAGGTATTTTATCAAACACTTGGTGGCATAAAGTTTCATAGCCCTTATGAATGGTATTTATGCACCCAATTATCCGTTCTCTTGCTCCTAGATAATTTCTAAAGTCTCAAATGGTTATAATCAACATCATTCTTGATCACCCATAAAGTAAACAACACCCTTAACCAATAATAACCAATCAACAACCCAAACCTATAACCATTCATATTTGTTTCACAAACCCATCAACACATATCTCATGAACTAGAGTCTATAATCTTTTTTCCAATGCTAGATTCAATTAGAAGGTGAATACATTACCTTTTTGAAGTTCAATCCCCCTTGAATTCGAGTTCTAGGGTTCCTTCTCTCAACAATGATGTCCCAATCGAATATCTAATGATATGGAGGGTTTACCTATGTTAATAAGGTGTTGAGGAATTGAAATAAACTTAGAATCACCATTAGAACTTACCTTGGATGGAGGAGGGACCTTTAAGGAGTTAGGTTTTTGAGAGATTTCCCTTTCAGAGCTAGTTTTTATATTTTGAGGTTGTGGGGGACAAAATAGAGCTTAGAAAAATTACTTTCCAAGTCCGCCACCGCGCCCCTGTGGTCCTGACCGCAGTAAATAGAAGGAACACTGCCTTATGACCGCGGTCGCAGTCCAGGCACGGTTGTTGTACACTATTCTGTAAAATGAGCATAACCTTTTGTACAGAGCTTCGTTTGAGATATACAATATGCCGTTGGAAAGGTATTTCAAAGTACTACAACTTTCATTCTTTTGATTTTCCCAAATTTCTTACACCAATTTACTAAACTTTGCTGGAAGATGGACCTTCTACTAAACTTAGTCGATTTTGTCGAATCTTATGCACCTTACTTTTTATCTTGATTTTGAAATAACTATTTTTACCATAATCATCCTGATAGGACTTCATATGTCCAAAATATAACCTTACTACTTCTTTAACTCATTCATACCTAATTCGAATATGCAGGTTGTTACACCTCTAGTATTGATCTTTAAATTAACTATGTATAGATTTGTTTGGTGAGTTGAACCCATTGGATTGGAGCATACGAAGGTATCAAAAGTTGTCTTCTCACAAAAATTATGCAATAAGTTATTGTTAAACTATATCGGGTGTTAATGTGGGATCTGAATGGAACGAGTGGACTCTTATCCATTAGAATCATAGAAAATATCTTTGATGATTATCGTGGTTAATAACTCAAGAATAATCTGTTGTTCCATAAATCATGTCTCATGCATTCTTGACTTGAATATGTTTCTTTAATGTATAGACTATATTAAAACTTTCTTTTACATGATTTTATGGAACTGTTTTGATGAGAACTATGAAGATATATCATTGATTTAAATTTTTTGATGCAAGAATTACTCAGAAGAACATTTCGGGAATTTCCTTAGATCTTAGTGAAAGGTTCGTAGCCTCTAGTAGTTTATGTTAAACCGAAACTACTCGTTCCAGAGTAGGAGATTAGTGTACCGTTGGTTCAGGAACTACGATAGAAGTACCTTGGTAAGGCACAAGAATGCGAGCATGCTAGAACCTTGAACGGTGAGGCATCACTGGAATGGGGTCCAGGAGATCGGACTGGGATCGTCCACCATACCGATCATATGGGGACATTTTCAGAACCAAGATCAGAATCAGAAAGAATGTCAAAATCAATGGAAATTCCTAGAAATAAAAAGAAAAGAAAATGCTTTAGAAAATTTACAAAGATTGTTCCGAGAAAGTTTATATATTTATATATTTGAATTATATATTTTTTCAGAAAAGAAGAGAACAGAAAAGAGAGAATTTTCATGAATAACACCAAGAAGAATATTACAATAGATATATGAGTTATCTGTTTCAACTCTTTATCAAAAACTTTTATACTTTTCTTTATCCTGCATACATACTTCTTTCAGAGTCTCGTTCCCACTTCAGTGGAAGGGTTGCTTTACTTACTAAGTATTATCGCGATGTACTGACGTTCTCTTCATGGGAACCTACATTAACCTAATGTCAATGTAGGTATAGATTTATCAGGTAAGCAGGCTGTGAGCTAGGATATTCTCCTCCCATTACCAGAAAAATTGGTGAGCTCCATTTTATTTCGTGGAGTTCGTTGTTTCCAGAATTTTATCTTATTATTGTAGTATTTCTTTGAGGCTTTATAGACAGAGTCAGAAAAGAATCATGGGTGTCCACTTTGAATTACATTTATTTTTCAATGTATTCAAGGTGACAAAATGAATTTCTTTTTTCGAATATTATTTCATTTGAAGATTCAGGAAAATATTTACTTTAGATCATATCGAATTATGTTAAGATGCACTGCATAATAGGAATAGAATATAATAGAAAAGCCAAGATGGTTCACTCGGTCAAGTTAAGGCGCCGAGTGCCGATTACAACTTTGTTAAATCGGTCCGTGGTATGTAAGTGTTCCCATATTGGTTTGTATGTCCCCTATTTGCATTAGCCACAAAACAGACACACTCTGCATTAGTTAGAATGAGTCGCTCATGAGGACCTCTCCACATACTTCACAAAACATATGATCCTGTTGCACTGGCTGAGCTTGTTGCTTGTTAATAACCGTGGTCATCTTATTTACTTGGTTGGCCAAATTGGAAACTTGCACTGATAATGCAGAAATAATGTCTAACTGGAGGACCCCCAAAATTTTTTGCACTGTTTGTCTTCCGATCTCTCTTTGCCAATCAAGATTGATTTTGGAGAATTTTTCAATCAAGCATAAATTTTATCAAAGCTTTTCTCCAACACTTGACCTCCCGTTGCAGCGTCTACCATAATCTTTGTCTCTGGATGGAGCCCTTCTATGAAGGTGTGAGCTAACACTTCATTTGTCTAGTTCTGATGATGATAATCTCTTAGCAGGCCCATGAATCTCACCCGAGCTGCATATAGAGACTTCCCCGCATTCTGTTTGAAGGGGACCATCTCACTTCTGGTCTTTGTAGTTTTCCCAAAGGAAAGAACCAAGCCAAAAAATTTCTCGCCGGATTATTCTATGATATAATATAATTAACTGGTTCCGCCTTCAACCACCGCTTTGCTTCGCCCAATAGAGATTACGGGAATAGTGTGAGCCTCACATAGTCTGGAGTGACTCCGTTCGTGATATACGTATCACTAATCTCCAAGAAGTTCAGGATGTGCTATTGTGGATCCTCGTGTGGAAGACCCATAAATTGCCCATTGGCGTGTACTAACTAGATCATGATCTATTTCAGCTCAAAGTGCCCAATGATTTTGGGCTTCACAGATGTTGGAGGTGACATTAGCTATGTTGGGCAATGCCACCTTCTAAATTGCCATATGTTGCTCCTCCACCATGTTCACAGGTAATTGATCAAGTGCCTGAAGATTATCTGTGTCCCTTGCTTCTCTCAACCTTCTGTGAAATATTCTCTCAGGTTCGGAGTCAAAGCCTTGAAGTCTATACCCCCTTCGCATTCAATCAAAGTTTCTGAGAGCATAGCAACTAATCAGAAATGTTAGACTTGACAAAATAAATAACTAAATTAAAAGCTAGAAAGTAGTGGCAACGACGCCCAAAGAGTTGTTGCTCCCAAATGTACACGCATGTATATATGATCGTACAAGTAATAAAGTGATAAATCGAGTATCGAACCTACAGAGACTTGTATTAACTACCCACTAGTTTCAATAAAATTATTATTCAGTCGAGTTAATCAGAGTTCAAAAGTGTGACTATACTAAGCAATGATTTTAACAAGTAACTAATTAATCATGCAGAAAATAGTTGTTGTGTATTCAGTAGAGACAAATATATCAGGATTGTGATCGATTCACCAATCCTACTGTATTATAATTATCTCTTACTTTCATACAATTCACTCATGGTTGCTACTTAATCGAATAATTACTCTCGTAGTATTCTCCCGAATTAGTACTCGCCTATGCAAAAATAGATTAACTATAAAATCAATCTATTAAAAACACATTAAGATTATTATATTCAATTAAGCATGGTGAGTATGTATATTCTAACCTAACCACAAATTCGTCCCCCTATTTAGAGTTAAGATCATGCTCTCTTCAATTCTTCTCTAATCTAGATGTAGCTTTCTCAAACATAGCATAGATAGTAAATAGAACCTAACTGTTGGCCAGATAATTAAGCAATTAATCAGATAATTGAGGAAACAACCATATATTAGCCACTCATGATAAGATCAAAATAATTTCACAAGTTTTGAATAATTGAGAATACTAAGAAAAGATGAAGAAAACTGAGATATCGTCGCTCCCGGATGTTCCTTGTGTGAATTCTTCCCTCAGTGGCGTCTCTCCCCCCAAAATAGACTTAGTCTTGCTTTTATACGAGTTGGGGGTGTCTTGGACCGAAATAATATTGTCCCGAGCAAACTAGGAGAACTTTGTCATCACCACATTCAGGGTAGCATGGGGCGCTAGCCCTGGCGCTCGAATTTTTAGCATTCTCACTTCTGTGCCAAAGGTAGCGCCGCAATTTTCCCATTTTGCTCCTTTTTGGCTCCAATCTCGTACCTTCGTCCTATATTTTTACGGATGATTTCTGCACATAAAAATACCATGAATTAGCACAAATTATTACATTTCACATCTAAAATTTACAAAACATAAATAAAATGCGAAACAATATGCATATAAATATACATACATTAAGCTAAATATCAACATATATCCAACGTAATGGAAAGTTTCAAAGTTAACAATTGTCATGTAAAATATTTATAGAAAGGCAAAAGACTTCTTAATAAAAGTATAATAAAATTAAAGCACACGCATGAGCGTTGTCCATCCGCGACGCGTAAAATCAAAATCATGAAGTTTGGCCATCGGGTCTATCCCTTCGACAAATATATGTCAAGTATCAAAGTATGGCTACAAATAAACATTTGATACATAAGTTAAATTTTCAAGTACAGATCATACGTCTAGGGGGGGTGGGGGGAGGAAAAATGTATATGTACTATTTAAAATTGATCAATTTTGTCCATGCTATATTGGTGGATTATTCATATCTTTTTATTACAAATTATTTCATATTGTCCTCGTTATTTCAACTGCAACATAAAATAGTGGACTATACATGGTTAAATTAATTTTTCGAGTAAAATGTTCAAATTTAATTATTCCTCAATCTTTGACTATAATTCAAACGAACTCGATCATAGGATGGAGCTCCGTTAAAATCAAAGGAAAAAAAAAAGATTTTTTCTTAACGATAGGATAATTGTTGTTCCCAAACGCATGTGCAATTATACGTGGTCAACTTAGCTCTACTTAGACTATTTCTCGATTTTTTCTTTTTACGATTGTTTGCTTCCAAAGGCTTACGCGGGACAGCAGTTCCATTCATCATCATAAAAGAGGAAAGTAATATAAGATTGTAAATCCAGATATTGTATCCACATGGACTTGTGATTAACTATCAACTAAATTAAACTAAGACAATTAATCTATTCAAGCGATTTTCTAAAGTATGAATATTTAACTAAAACTAATCTAGAATAGTAAACTATGAAATTAAAGGAAACATGTCTGCAATCTTAGAGATGAATTTAATGAGAAAATATTCCTGAGCTATGGGTTAGCCAACAATCTCATTGAGTTTTTTACCAAAATTATCTAATTAATTTATCTAGTTTATTGATTGATGGGGTTAATATTGCCCGTAGCCTTCTCCCGAAGTACAACTTGCCTATTCAAGCTAACTATCGCCTTTATTCCTATGGAATTAGGTTTAATAAGAACGCATTTATAATTTCCGTATAATAACCGAGCAAGGCGATTTGGCATATTCCTATCCAAATCGAAAATTTGTTCCCTATACTGGAGTTCAAGATATTGCTCTACTCAATCTTATATGCAATCTAAAATTCACTCTCTCGAGTTCAGTCCCAGATTCATAGATAGTATTCAATTGGTGAAAAAACAATAAAATAATTAAGCACAAGATTGAATAAATAAACTAATATGATAAAATAATAAAAAACAATTCAAAATTCGAACTACAATGTTCATGCAGCACCCAAAACTCTATAACTAATAAACTACGAGAGTAAAGGAAGAGAAGAGAAGAAACCTAGTTAGAAGCCTCCTCCAAGTGTGATGTGCTCTCCCCATGTCTAAAGCATGTCCAAAGTCCAAAAGTATCTCCCAAAATAACGTTTTACATGTATTTAGACCAAGTAGGGTTGGGCCAAGACGAAATCTCCTTTTCCTAGCCGAAATAGGAAAACTTGCAAATTTATTGCTTTTCATGCATCGCACCGTGCGTCACACTAGTGCTTTTTCCTATCAGACCACAAAAAATCTAGTCTCTGAACTTTTGAAATTTCTGATAAAAACTTACACTAATGCGTCGCATTGTGCCTCGCACTAGTGCATTTCTTCAACAGTTGCTTCTTCCTTGAATTTTGACGTCCAGAATTGATCCTCGGCCCCTGAAAATGATGCCGGCTTAATCCCTTGGATTTTTACTCAAACTTCAAAGCTCTAAATAACTCGAATTAGTTCCACAATATCTACATAACTCAGAATCGCTCATATACGTCATAAAACACACAATAAGTGTAAAACACTTATGATTAAAGCTCAAATAGAATTAAAGTGCAGTGAATTAGAGTACGATAAATGACTAAAATACGTAATATTGCCTACCATCATCACCCCACACTTAAAGTATTACTCATTCTCGAGCAATCAAACTACACTTTATATATATCCAGCCTTTTTAAACAATCCTTCTAGCTCATTACACTAATAATATTTAAAATAGACTAATCACAATAGTGTAACATCATCACCTAAAGATGTAACTCACAAGCACCATACATTTTTTATAACCCGCTTACTAACTCTAACATAGAGGTCAAGTATTACCTTTCCTTTATGAATCAAGTACCCTCACACAACAAAAGAGAGTAGTTCCGCTCTCAATAAAACTTAAGAATAATTAGGAACTCAAGATAGAAAGAATTCTCTCACTCTCAGAAACAATATTCATATGTCACAAAAGATGCACTATAGGGTTGCCCGTAGTGTACTGTTATACTAATCGAGCTCATTCAATCTAAGATCAAGTAGGACTTTAATTGGTTGTAATGTAGTCTGCGGGACGAGTAGGATAAATTTAAATATAAGAGTGACTACACCTCCCTAAGCAATTTAATAAATACAGTTTAACATTTAAAATCCCACACTTATGTCAAACCATTACCTCACATTCACATTAATATACATCAACTCCCTACTTCTTTGAGCATAATTACATCAAGACTTGCCACTTTCAAGGAATATTTTTCACAACAATGCAACTATTTTTTTCTTTTATTTTTCAATTCAAGTGGCTCTTACTTTTTCAAAATAGTGCACCTTCCTCCTTATTTCATTAGTTCCACTGAAAATCCAAACCAACCACCCCACACTTTTACTTTATCAAAGTTCATAATAATTCCAAGTGCCCATGATGGGTGAAAAAGTTCAAATAGATTGTTAGTTCAAACAAATGGGTAAAGGCTTGTAATGTGGTTTTCAAAGAAACAAGATTATAGGTTCAAAGGTGTTAACTGCGATATATAACAACTAGGTGGGTAAAACCATATAACTAGATTAACAAAGAAATACCTATATCACTTCCTAGATTAAACAAAACTATTATTTCGCTTTGCAAACACACGGGGCAAGTTCTAGAAATCAAATGCAATGAAGAGAACAACACAAAACTTTACACATACATGGCACATAACTCACTCACGATTAGACTCATCACGACACTCTAATCAAAGCAGTTAAGTAAAGTAAAGATCATATAATTTAAGGTACTTATACAAGAGTCAAAAACTGATCCTAAGCATCACAATCAAAGTACTCACTATTCTAAAGGCATAACAAAGTCAATAGATATCACTTCAATTCAATCACAACACAGTGGCTCATACTCCTAAAAAATAAAGCTAACTACACCCAGTTCAAACAAAATCCTTGAAAAAGAACCGTGGTACAAAGAAAAATTAAGGAGGAATTATTACACTATCTACAAAGAAAATCTTTTTTTATTAGACTTTAATCCCTCAAAAAAGTTGTCCATAAAATATATCATCGGGAAAGTCCAAATTTTCTGATTTTTTAAAATAAAAACTACTACTCTAAGAAGGAGTGCTATAACTAAGCTAAGATAGCACGACAAATCACTCAGACAATCTCCTCACCCCACACTTAAAATTATGTAATGCCCTCAATGCACACTATAAATAACAAGAGGGTAAAAAAGACTCCCTGGTAGGCCAAACACCAAAGAAATAGCATCTCAGGGGATACTCAGACTTTTTTCGGGTATGATCCCTTGTGCGGGTACCTCACACTTAGTTTTAACGACCTGCTCGCTTTTACACATTCCTATTGGCTTTGAATCCATGCTCCTACTCCTACAAAATATAAAAACAACATTAAAAAAATAACACAACAATAAAATAAAATAATATATATATATATATATATATATATATATATATATATATATATATATATATATATATAAAAAAA
>MU777609.1:76741-108444 GCA_026770625.1 Nicotiana glauca
AAATATATATATATATATATATATATATATATATATATATATATATATAAAAAGAATTGGGTTGTCTCCCAACAAGCGCTTGATTTAACGTCGCGGCGCCACGCCATCACTTTCACCACTTTTTCCTCCACCTTGAGGAATGAATTGGGTCCCCAATTTTGCATTAATATTTATGTCATGTTCATGGAGTGGTGGTGTAAAAATAGAGGAGCCAAGTAATAGATGTCGCATATTACACTTCTTGGCTCTTAAGTGAGGTATATCGCTTTGCCTTTTTGGTGTGGCATATTTTAGAATATAAGGGTCTTGCTCTTCATCTATACATCTCTCCAAAGGCTTGATCTCTATGTCTCATCCAAATATAATGTAGAAAAATATTTAGAATGAGGACCAACACGCCTCAACTCCAAAATTGTATTATTTTTGACATCCTTAATTTTGCGCACTTCGTCAACCTTGGCATTATTAATAATTTGGTCGAACAGGATTCCTATTTTTGCTCCATAAGTTATGTCACGACCCAATTCCATTATAGGCTGTGATGATGCCCAAAACCGTTGTCAGGCAAGCCAAGACTGATCAAACTAGTAGTTTTCCTTATTAAATAAATTACTAAGTAAATAACATTTCCTCATTTGTTAAAAGATTTAGCAATTTGCAGATATAAAATAACTAAATGGAAGCAAATGAGTGCAAATTGTAATCATAAAAATAAATTCAAAATCATAAATCTATTAGTGTGTGTGCCAATACCTAGTGTCACTAGTGTGTGGGCATTCTAGTAGACTATACAAAAGAATACTCGTCTACTGTTTGAAAGGAAAATAGACAGAAAAATACAACATAAGGAAGACTCCAGCTGCTGCAGAATGACTGAAAAAGTAGCTCACCGTGATGTCTCGAGGTGTAAGTCAAGTATGCGCGCCGAACTAGTAACCAGATGTACCTGCCTCAGATCATGTACAATTAAATACAGAAGTGTAGCTGTAACGACCCCGCCGGTCGTTTTAAGAATTAACGCCCTGATCCCTTATTAACTATATTTTCGTATTTGTTTCTGCAATTGTGAGTTTCCAAGAGGATTTATTTCGAGTTTCAGAGAGTTTTGGGACATTTAGTCCCTAAATGAGAGCTTAAGTTTCAGAATTTGTACCGTAGTCAGAGCAGTATGAAGACGGCCTCGAAATGGGATTCTAATGGTTCTGTTAGCTCCGTTGGGTGATTTCGGGTTTAGGAGCGTATTTGAATTGCATTTTGGAGGTCCATAGCTAATTTAGGCTTGAAATGGCGAAAGTCAAATTTTAAAAGTTCCGGTTCGATAGTGAGATTTTGATTTAAGGGTCGGAATAGAATTCCGGAAGTTGAAGTAGCTCCGTAGTGTTGAATGTGATGTGTGTGCATATTTTCGTGTCATCCGAACGAGGTTTGATAGACTTTTTGATCAAAAGCGTAATTTGAGAGTTTTCGAAGTTCTTAGGCTTAAATCCGATGCTAATTGGTTGATTCGATGTTGTTTGAGGTATTTTGAAGATTCGTATAAGTTTGAACAATGGTATTAGACTTGTTTTTGCTTTTGGTTGAGGTTCTGGGGGTCTCGGGATAATTTCGAATGGTTGAAGGAAAGATTTAAAATTTGGAGTTGCAGCTGAAGTTATGACTGTTGTCATAACAGTATCTGCAGTTGAGAGGCCGCAGGTGCGACTCTCGCAAATGCGGAATCAAGCCGCAGAAGCATCCATGAACCGCAAAAGCGAAAGGAAAATTGCACTTGCGGACCCAAATGCCAATTATGGGTTGCAGGTGCGGCGAATGATATTTAAGTGGAAACTGCAGAAGCGGTTCCCTTGACCACAGAAGCGGTATCTCAGATGCTCAAAATGTACCATAGGTGCGAAATCCATGGCCCAAAAAGTATATAAACCCCTTTTCGCGATTTTCAGTCCTTCTTCACCATTTTAAATCGATTGTTAGAGCTTTTGGGGGATTTTGAAGAGGAAATCAGAGGTAACTTTGTTGAGGTAAGAATATTTTATCCTAAAACTCGTTCCTATGGTGTTATTTCATTGATTAGGTTTGAAATTTATGGAAATTTTGTGAGTAAATATTTGAAAAAACAAGGGCTTGATATTGGAGAGTTTTGAGTGATGATTTGAGGGACCAATTGAGGTCCGATTTTGGTAATTTTGGTATGCATGAACTCGTGAGGGTATGAGAATTTTGAATATATAAATTTTACTTGATTCCGAGGCATGGGCCCGAGGGGCATTTTGATTATTTTACCTAATTTCGAGTATTAGCTTAGAATTCATTTGTAGAATCAGTTATTTGAAGTGTTATTTACATTATGCTATTGAATAGATTTGGTCCATTTGGAGTCGAGTACTCATGGCAAGAATGTGGTTTCGGGTTGACTTTTGAGTTGGTTCGAGGTAAGTGGCTTGCCTAACCTTGTGGGGGAAAACTCCCCTTAGGATTTGATATTATTGATATTTGAAAGGCGCAATATATAAATGACACCTCCAAGTTGTCCACAACAGTCATTTGAACACCTCAACAAACCTATTTATCAAGCAGACACTTCAAGTGTATGTTAAATAAATCAAATAGACACCCCGGTACAACATATCAGATGTGTGAGTTACACTTGCCAAATGAGCCAATCAATAAATGACACGTGTAATTTGTAATTAAAACTTAATACAAATTAACCAAAAAAAATTTTAAATGAAAAAACCCTTCTCCAGGGGTGTGAAAATTAAGTAGGGTCCTCACACAACCAATTACATAGATAAATTTATACAAGCATTCATTGCAATTTTGCTATTAAAAAAGTAAATAAACTAATATTTTTCAAGAAACCCTTTGGATTTACCTTCAAACCCAAGCTTTGACGCCACAAGTTACTTCCTTACCTTCAAACCCAAGCTCAAATCTGATAAACATGTTAAAATCTCATATGAAATACCAAAGATCCTGAAACTCCACAAAAGAAAAATGAATGGCCTAGATGAAAGACCTTTAAAAAGCAAAAAGTAGCATCAACGATATTACTGGAGCAAAAGTAAGCAAAAAATTTCACAGAAATAGCCGGATCTAATAAAATATTCATACAACAACCAAAAAACTGTAGATCTTGTTATGTTCATAGTATAGAATGATGCAAAAAAATGAACGACACGTGTATTTTTTATAACATTGTAGGCTTATCCTTTGGTAATTTTGTTCTTTTGAAATGGAGGCAAAGGTGATTTAGGGTAGAGGAGAGTGTTGAATAGTGGAGGAGAGAATTGGAGGAGTAAGGGGTGTGAAAATTAAGTTGCGTCCGTATTATTTTAGTAAAAAAATAAAAAAAATCTAATTTTATGTTACAACTCGCATCTCAGAAAGTGGATTTCACGCAATGGGGGCTGACATGGTCGGGTGTTTAGTTGATTTTCTTTTGTGTATAAATAAAGGGTCTAATTGAAAATATGCTCACTTAAGGTGTTCAGCTGGTCGTTGAGGACAACTTGAAGGGGCCGTTTATGTATTTCGCCATCTTAAAACTTTGTTTGTTTCCTTTTTACATATAGTTTTCTTGAGATGTTGCACTTGGACAACGCATAACATCTAACTGACTCGTTGAGGGACACATTTATCTGCACTTCTAGAATACATCCAGCTAAAGTTTGACTCTTTGAGGGACACAATTTATAAACAGAATAGCATGTGGATGACTGCAGCTTTTTATCTCTGTAGCAGTGGGCTNACGCTTGAGGTGTTCAGCTGATCGTTGAGGACAACTTGAAGGGGCCGTTTATGAATTTCGCCTATTTGAAATGCCTCATACATGAGGTGACGAGTGCGTACTTGTGCTAATAGTTGAAAATCTTGTTTTCATTAAGTAATTACAATTGTGTTTTCTTTTCCTATTTATATCACTTGCAATTTAAGCCTGTTGTTAGCGTAGGGGAGCATGTCTAACTGTCTTACTTGCTCAAACTGCCTTATTTGGATTATGTACAATATGCTAGGCTAGAAATACCTGTTTTACATTGGTATGGAATTTGAATCGACCTGTGTATCCTTCTTGTTGTTGTTGTGTGTTTACTTTGGGACTACGGGATGGTATCCCAGGAGATCCCCATGCATGTTTACTTTGGGTCTACAAATCGATATTCCAGGAGATCCCCTTACACTTTTATGTTTGAACTACGGGACTGAACCCGGTAGATTTCCCTGTACTGTGTATTTACATTTGGGTCTACGGATCGGTATTCCGAGAGATCCCCGCGCATTACGAGTTGGACTACGGGATGGTATCCCGGGAGATCCACTAGATATTTATATTTGGGACCACAGGATGTTATCCTAGGAGATCCCCGATTGTTATCTCTATGTTGAGCTATTTTCCTCTCCGTGATTATTTCGTATATATTATATTTGTTGTTGTTCTTCCATACTGTGTTACTTCTTACTGTTACACTTATTATAGTGTCTTATTTTACACTATTATACCTTGTACTTCATTTAACCTCTGTAGGGCCCTAACATTCCTCATCACTACCCGATCGAGGTTAGGCTTGGCACTTATTGAGTACCGCTATGGCGTACTCATGCCCTTTCTGTGCATGTTTTTCTTGTGCAGATCCTGGTACTTCCACCAAGTATTATCACACTTGTGGTGAGGAGCTTTGTAGAGACTTCGAGATATATCTACCGCGTCCGAAGACCGAGGAGTCCCTTTTTAGTCTTTGTACCAGTTTAGCCATTTTGTATTTTTCCTTGTTGATAGACATTTCTAGAGTTAGAGCTTTTATGTATCTTTAGCTTGTGATTCATAGGGTTCCGGATTTTGGGAGTGTTAAGTTGAGGTTCTTGTATTGTTGTATGCCAGTCGGCATCTTAAATACTGTTCCATTTGTTATTTCGATTTTTAATTATATATCTTTTTGCAAATTGTTTCTTTTTCCGCATTTGTTAGGCTTACCTAGTCGTAGAGACTAGGTTCCATCACGATAGTTAACGGAGGGCGAACTGGGGTCGTGACAGTAGCATAAGTACATAAACAATATGTACCTAGTAAGTATCATGTCTAACCTCAAAGAAGTAGTGACGAGGGCTGAGTGTTGGCTGGTTAAGAACTTACATACCCAGAAGATGAAGGTAGTAGAAATAAGAATGTTGAAGTGGATGTGCGGGCATACTAGAATGGATAAGATTAGGAATGATGAAATTCGGGAGAAGGTGTGTGTGGCTCCCATTGATGACAAGATGCGGGAAACGAGGCTCAGATGGTTCAGGCATATTCAGAGGAGAAGTCCAGATGCTCCGGTAAGGAGATGCGAATGGCTGGTTGTGGAGGGCACGAGAAGAGGTAGAGGGCGACCTAAGAAGTATTGGGGGGTGTGATTAGGCAGTATATGGCGAGACTTCAGATTTCAGAGGACATGGCACTTGATAGGGACATGTGGAGGTTGAGTATTAGGGTTGTAGGTTAGGAGGTAGTTGACTCTTGTCTTATGTCATAAATTTATGAGACTAGTTTGGTAGGAATACTATTTTACTTTTGCTTTGTATATTTCTTCTTGATTTAATGTTGTTCTTGTTTTTCATATTATTTCTGTGGTGTTACTGGTATTGTCTCCTTTTGTCTTTTTGTCTTCTTGAGCCGAGGGTCTTTCGAAAATAGCCTCTCTACTCCTTCGGGGTAGGGGTAAGGTCTACAAACACATTATCCTCCCCAAGCCCCACTAGTGAAATTTCACTAGGTCGTTGTTATTATTTTTGTTGTAAGCATGGATTTCATGAATAATATTGAAAGCTCAATAACAGGAAATAATAAATTCTTCTTTCACAAATATTAAATTCCAAGTTTAGGTTTATCATTTAACAACTTGCATTTCAAGACATTTAAGCAATATCAATTATGAAGAGTCCCAAAGAATTATCATGCGCAAGTTATGCCGAGGCCGTACTGTCGAATCCAACATAGTATTTAAAATGTGCACTGCCGAGGATCGAACGACACGAACCACAGATGCATCTATACGCTACCGAGGCGTTCAACTCGCTCCACAAATAAAAAACACTTCAAATAAAACACATATTCTTATATATATAGTCAAATGTCTCATTCATAACTTCAAGTAAGTAAATTTTGCCTTTTCAAATTCTTTTATCAACTTCCAATATGACTTAAGCAATTAAATTAACAAGTACAGGTGCAAACATTTCAAATAAAGCATGGTGCGGGTCCTAAACTACCGGACAATAGCATAATAGTAGCTACGTATGGACTCTTGTCACCTCATACGTACATAGTCCCCACAAATAGGTACACACATTTATTTAATTCACTAATGGGTTAATTCCCTCTTACAAGGTTAGAAAAGAGATTTACCTCGTCTCAAGGCCTACTTTCCGGTCCAAGATTAAGCTCAAACCCTCAAATCGGTGCCGAACAATCTAAAACTATTCAAATAGTGCATAAACTAATCGATATATGTTCAAAAGTTCATATTCTAACTATATATGTTATTACCCAACCCTAAATATAAGGTTCTAAAATTCACCCTCTGGCCCACGTGCCTGAGTTCTAGAAACGTTTTGAAGAAAGTTGCTACCCATAACCTCATGAACTCAAATATAAGATTTTTATCATATTTCATAACAAATTTTATGGTTAAATCTCATTTTTATTAAAAACCTAAGTTTTCCATCTAACCCATGAATTTCACAAATTGCATGTTAAAATTGACCCATAATCTATGTATTAAACTAACATTAGGTAGGAATTAATTACCCCCAATAGCTAGGTTGAAATATCCCTTTTTGAAGCTCTAAAATCACCCAAGTGTGTACAGAATGAGAGAAAAATTCCCGAGTCCTGTATTAAATGAACCTCACTGCCTCCAGCGATATTGCATCTGCGGTGCCTTGGCCATATTTGTGGTCCCACACTTGCAGAAAAATTATACCAGGTAAGCATTTCCCCTACCTGGCCAAGCTCCGCATCTGCGGTCTCAAGGGACCGTATGTGTGCACCATCCTACACCTATGACCACTAATCTTGAACCTGCGGTCGCGCAAGTGCGCCAAAATTTCCGCACCAGCGGTGCCTGGGCTGCTCTCACTCATTCAATTCTATGGCTCGTGGATCACACATGTGAGCCCGCACCTGCGACTGGCCAAGCGCAGGTGCGATTATGACATAAACTTGATGCTCCAGATGTTGCTTCCCAAGTCCAAACTTGGTCCGAGCCTCGTCTGATTGATACTCGGGCCCCCCAGCTCCCCGCACGAACATACCAAGAAGGTTGGAATCATAAAATGGACTCACTCGAATTCTCGGAACGCCCAAAACAATATTAAAACTAGGAATCACATCCAAAAATCAATTGAATCAAACATAAGAACTTAAAGTTCTTCAAATTACTTCTAATGCGCCGAAACGTCTTTAAATTGCTCAAAATGACACCAAATTTCACGTACAAGTCTTAAATGACATTACAGAACTATTCCAGGTCTCAGAATTTTGTTTGGATCTAAATATCACCAAAACCCCTCTAAATCAAATTTAAAGAATTTCTAAAACCTTCAAAGAACAAACTTTCACTATTAGGCGCCAAAATACTCTCGGGTCATCCAAAACAAGTTTAAAGAAGTTCTAAAACCTTCAAAGAACAAACTTTCACTATTAGGCGCCAAAATGCTCCCGGTCCATCCAGAACTCGATCTGAACATACGCCCAAGTCCTAAATTATCATACGAACCTATTGGAATAGTCAAATCCCAATTCCGAGGTCGTTCACTCAAAATATTGACCGAAGTCAAACTTAGCCATTTTAGCCAACCTTAAAGAACCAAGTGTTCCGATTTCAACCCGGACCCTTTCAAATCCTGAACTAACCATCCCTACAAGTCATAAAATAATAAAAGCGCGTACATGAAGTATTATTTAGGGGAATGGGGTTCTAGAAAGAAAAACGGCTGGTCAAGTCAATACAAGTTGGCTAGTATCTACAACAATTGGTTGTAGGGCATCGGACGCCTTAACCTTTTTATTCACCTAAGCGTTCAAGTTATGAATATCTGAACCAAATTGGTCTATCTCTTGCCTGAGCTAAGTTCTTTCGTCTGTCAATTTTTATATCATATTTGAAAGACCATCACGAAGAAACTCATGCGATTTTATCAGTTGAGCATGTTCCTCTAGCCGAGATTGGCTCACTATATCTGCTTCTTCAAAGTTATCTTCTCGTGGGAACACGCCCAACTTGCTCTCTTTGTCGAATTGAGGTTCTTCTTGAAAATTCGCCATTAATTCGTCCATTCTAGCCTATGGTCCTTTGATCACTAAGGCGCCAAAGATCTTTTTGCTCGGTTACTTGCCTTATCATGTCCGGTCTCTCGGCTACTACTTGCCTTATGATGTCCATAGTATGCGCAACATGTTCCACATCCTACACTCCACATCCTACACTTGCTCCTATCAAACTCATAAATATTATTAGAAATATTATAATAAGAGCTTTGAGAGGGATAAGAATTAGGACAACCATCCCAATGGTCACCTTAACAACCATACACATTACAAAAAGTCCATACATAATTGAAATTTATAATTTTGCCACAATTGTGGTCCTCCACAATAAGGATGAGGATCACTATGATAAGAATAACTAATATTTGACCAATTCGCTATTGGGGATGGACTGGTTATCACCTTAGCACGCTATCTTGGACTTTCATTCCAAGACTATGACCTTAGCCTTGTCGGGTTTACCTTGTTTAGAGTGGAGAGGGACTCCTGGTTATACTACCCGCAGTGTCATCTCTTATGTGAAGGCTCGACGCATGGTCTAGAAGGGGTATTTGTCCTATCTGGCATATGTTCGTGATTCTAGTGCTGTGGTTTCTTCTATTGATTATGTGCCTGTTATTCGTGAGTTCCCTGAGTTATTTCCTTCAGACCTGCCGAGTATGCCACCCGACGGGGATATTGACTTCTGCATTGTTTTAGCTCCGGGCATTCAGCCTATTTCTATCCCGTCATATCGTATGGCCCCGCCTGAGTTGAAAGAGTTGAAGGAGCAATTGCAAGACTTGCTTGAGAAGGGTTTCATTAGACCCAGTGTTTTGCCTTGGGGTGTGCAGGTGTTGTTTGTTAAAAAGAAGGACCGATCAATGAGAATGTGTATTGATTACCGGCAGTTGAACAAGATTACAATCAAGAATAAGTATCCATTGCCTAGGATTGATGATTTGTTTGATCAGCTTCAGGGTTCCAAGGTATTTTCGAAGATTGACTTGAGATCTGGCTACTATCAGTTGAGGATTGGGGCATCCGATGTCCCTAAGATAGCTTTCCGCACTTGGTACGTGCATTATAAGTTCTTGGCGATGTCATTCGAGTTGACAAATGCTCCAGCAGTTTTTATGGATTTGATGAACCGGGTGTTTAGGTCTTACTTGGATTCATTCGTGATAGTCTTCATTAATGATATTTTGATTTATTTCCATAGCCGGGAAGAGCACGTGCAACATCTTAGAGTGGTTCTTTAGACTATGAGGGATAGGTTGTATGCTAAGTTTTTGAAGTGTGAGTTCTGGTTGAGTTCATTTGTATTCCTAGGTCATATTGTATCAGTATAGGGTATTCAGGTTGATCCAAAGAATATTGAGGCAGTCAAGAACTGGCCTAGACCAGCGTCAGTTACAGAGATCCGGAGTTTCTTGGGATTGGCAGGCTACTATCGTCGATTTGTGGAGGGGTTTTCAACTATTGTAACCCCAATGACCAGGTTGACCAGAAGGGTACCCAGTTCAAGTGGTCAGATGATTGTGAGGCGAGCTTTCAGAAGCTCAAGACAGCTTTGACTACGGCACCAGTGTTGGTTTTGCCCATAGGTTCAGGGCCATATATAGTTTATTGTGATGTATCTCGTATTGGGCTTGGCGTAGTGTTGATGCAGGATAGCAAGGTCATTGCTTATGCTTCGCGGTAGTTGAAGATTCATGAGAAGAACTATCCGGTTCATGATTTGGAGTTAGCAGCCATTGTTCACGCATTGAAGATCTAGAGGCATTATCCGTTTGGCGTGACGTGTGAGGTGTTCACGGACCATAAGCGTTTGCAATATTTGTTCAAGCAGAAGGAGCTAAACTTGAGGCAGAGGAGGTGGTTAGAGCTATTGAAAGACTATGATATTACCATATTATATCATCTGGGAAAGGTGAATGTGGTGGCCAATGCTTTGAGTAGGAAGTCAGCCAGTATGGGCAGTCTTGCTTATATTCTGATCGGTGACAGACCGCTTTCTTTGGATGTTCAGGCTTTGGCCAATCAGTTCACGAGGTTGGATGTTTCTGAGCCCAGTCATATGTTAGGTTTCACGGCCGCTCGTTCTTCTTTATTGGAGCGTACCTGAGATTGGCAGTATGATGATCCTTATTTGTGTGTCCTTAGAGACATGGTGCAGCACAGAGGTGCCAAGCAGGTTGCCTTAGGTGATGATGGAGTTTTGAGATTGCAGGGTCGAGTTTGTGTGCCTAATGTAAATAGCTTCGAGAGTTGATTTTAGAGGAGGCCCATAGCTTCTGGTACTCTATTTATTCGGGGCCCGTAAAGATGTATAAGGATTTGCAGCAGCATTATTGGTGGTGGAAAATGAAGAAGGATATCCATGTATATATGGCTCGGTGCTTGAATTGTCAGCAGGTTAAGTACGAGAATTAGAGGCCTGGTGGATTGTTGCAGAAGATTGAGATTCCTGAGTCGAAGTGGGAGCGTATTACTATGGACTTCGTGGTTGGACTCCCACGGACTCAGAGGAAGTTCGATGCAGTGTGAGTTATTGTTGATAGGCTGACCAAGTCAGCACATTTCATTCCTGCGGTAGTCTCCTATTCTTCTGAGAGGTTAGCTTAGATCTATAGCCGGGAGATTGTTTGCCTTCAAGGTGTGCCTGTGTCTATCATTTCAGACCGAGGTACGCAGTTTACCTCACATCTTTTTTGGAGAACAGTTCAGGGAGAGTTGGGCACACGTGTTGAGTTGAGCACAGCATTCCATCCTCAGACGGACAGGCAGTCCGAGCGGACTATTCAGATTTTGGAGGATATGCTCTGAGCTTGTGTCATTGACTTTGGAGGCTCGTGGGATCAGTTTTTGCCTTTGGTGGAGTTTGCCTACAACAACAGCTACCATTCGAGTATTCAGATGGCTCCTTATGATGCTTTATATGGTAGGCAGTGTCGGTCTCCGGTTGGATGGTTTGAGCCGGAAGAGGCTTGGTTGTTGGGTACGGATCTGGTTCAGGATGCCTTGGACAAGGTCAAGATTATTTAGGATAGGCTTCGTACAGCTCATTCCAGGAAAAAAGGGCTACGCCGACCGCAAGTTCGATATTTTGTTTTCATGGTCGGTGAGCGGGTATTGCTTCGAGTGTCGCTATGAAGGGTGTGATGAGATTTGGGAAGAAGGGCAAGCTTAGACCTAAGTTCATTGGCCCGTTTGAGATTCTTGATCGAGTGGGAGAGGTGGCTTACAGACTTGCATTGCCGCCGAGCTTACCAGCCATGCATCCAGTGTTTCATGAGTCCATGCTTCAAAAATATCACAGCGATCCATCCCATGTATTAGATTTCAGCACTGTCCAGTTGGACAAAGACTTGTCTTATGAGGAGGAGCCGGTAGCTATTCCAGACTAGCAGGTTCGTCATTTGAGATCGAAGATTTTTCCTTCTGTTCGTGTTCAATGGAGAGGTCACCCTGCTGAGGCATCGACCTGGGAGTCCGAGTCCGATATGCAAAGCCGTTATCCCCATCTTTTCCCCGACTCAGATACTTCCTTCTTATGTACGTTCGAGGACGAACGATTGTTTTAGAGGTGGAGAATGTGATGACCCAAAAGGTCATCACTTGTTTTAAAATGAATTCTACATTTTGAGGCCTTAAAAATCTCTTTCAAAATCACCTCGATTTGCGTGCGCAGTCTGAACGCGTAGCCAAAAAGCTATTATGTGAAAATTTGTGAAAAATGTTGAAATATTGATTGTAAAATGAATTAAATTGACCTGGTCAACATTTTAGGTAAACGGACCTGGAACCGTAATTTGACGGTATTGGAGGGTCAGTAGGAAAATAGGGGATTTGGGTAGATGCCTTGAATTGAACTCCGGGGTCTCAAGCCCGAGAAATAAATTTTTAAAGAAACTTATTTTCTGAAATTATTTATGAGTTTTGGAAATGAAATGTGCTTAAAACTTTATGGTATTGGACCCGGTACAGGTCTTATATAAGATAAGTCTGTGAAATTTGATTAGAAACGGATTTGAAAAGACGTGAATTGGATCATTTTTAGAAAAATTAGAAAATTTGTAGTTCTTAAGAAATTTCATGATTTTGATGTTACGTTCATAGTTAATGTTATTTTAGTGACTTGGATGCACGAGCGAGTCCATATGATGTTTTTAGGTTGGTGTGCATGTTTGGTTTGAAGCCCCAAGGGCTCGGGTGAGTTTTGGATAGGCCTCGGGGTGGATTTTAGACTTGAGGAATTGCAGACTTTCAGTTGTTGCATTGCAGGCCTGCAGGCTTCGCATTTGTGAAGCCTAGTTCGCAAATGCAAGTTCGCAAACGCGAAGGCCTTGTCGCGAATGCGAACAATGGCCCAGGCCAGCTGCCTCGCAATTGCGAGGAACCTATCGCAAATGCAATGCTCCCTCTTTTAGCCAGTCGTCGCAAATGCGACGCATAGTTCGCAATTCCCATCTCGCAAATGCGAGAACTTTCTCGCAATTGCGAGTCTAGCAGAGGTCAGGGTTTGCAATTGTGAACCCTGGTCGCAATTCCTATATCTACAACCTACAATTTTATAACTTAGCCGAAAATATCTCATTTTTCATACTCTTTCAAAACCAAAACACCCTTGGGCGATTTTAAGACAACTCTTCTTCCAAATCGATTGTATGTCAATTTTAACTCGTTTTCTTCATTAATTAACATCTTTTCACATGATTTCAACTCAAAATCAATGATTTCCATGGGGAAAATTGGGTGTTTTGGGTAGAACCTAGGTTTTTCAAAAAATTTGGGTTTTGGACCTCGATTCGAGATCTGATTTAAAAATAAATTATATATTTGGGTTCGTGGGGGAATGGGTAATCGGGTTTTGGTTCGAACCTTGGGTTTTAACCATGTGGTCTGGGGTCGATTTTTAACTTATTGGGTAAAACCTTGGAAAACTCATTTTCATGCATTGGATTTGGTTCATTTAGCGTTTATTGATGTAATTAAGTAACTTATGGCTAGATATGAGTGAGTTGGTGGTGGAATCAAGGTGTAAAGCGGTAGTTGAGACGTGAATTGTGTTCGTGGCTTCAAGGTAAGTGTTCGGTCTAACCTTAGCTTAAGGGATTAGGAGTTGTGTCATATTTGCTTCATGTTATTTGTTGAGTATGGCGTATAGGTATGGTGATGAGTATCTTTACGTTGGTGACGAGCATGACCGTGAGTCTTAAATTGAAATTGTTGTGTTCTTAAGGATAATACGAATGCCTAAGTTTTTGAATATCTGTGATGAGCAAGGATTATGATTACGCTCATGGAAATTACTTATGATTGAGTATTGGTACTAGTTGAGGTAGTTAGATGTTGTAACAAGTTTGGTTATAGTTGGTTCTCCCTTGCCGGGATGAGCTTTACTTTTATTGTCGATTCCCTTGCCAGGATAGTGTTGTTTATTTATTGATCCCTTGTCTGGACTAAAATCAACTAAAAGCTAAACTTAGATAAATAATCAATAATTAAGTACCTGGCAATGACGCCAATAACTTGTTGCGGCCAAACGCACATGCAAGTATACGCGGTCGTCAAGTAATAAAGTTACTCGAAAGCCGGATGTTGAACCTACAGAGATTTAGATTAACCATTAACTAAGCAACTAAAATCAATTTAATATCCAAAATAATTGAGAATGGTGTTTTTCTATTACAACTACTATTGCGAAATTTAAACAAGTAACTAAGGGAGATATAGATTCCAGGGTTGTGGTCGGTTTATCAATCCTATTGAGTTCGTAATTACACAATGTTAATGCGATTATATATGATTGCTAGTTGACCGGATCGTTTATATAAATAGCATGTTTCCAAAATACTATCCGTATATCCATAATATATCAACCTTATATTCCTATGGCATTCAATCTATCCTGAATGAATATAATACGACATTCAACTAAGAAAGACTATTAGGTATATTCTTATTCTAACCGCGAAATCTTTCCGAGCCACGGGTTCAAAAACAAGCTCTCTTTAATTCTACTATAATCTAAACGCGGCTTTCCCAAGCATAGCGTAGATAGTTGGGTGAATTGGTAGCTATAACAATTCACAAGTTAAAACTATAATTAAAGAAACAACCACAAGATAATAATCCAAATTAACAGAGATGTAATTAATAAACGTTAATAATCATATCAAACCACAACCCTAGAAACTAGAGTGCTTAGCCACTCATGTTCGTAGCAATAATTTTTCAAATATTTTGTAAAAACAAATTACAAAAAAAAAAAAAGATGAAGGAATGAAGAACTCGATGATTTTATCCTCCAAAGAATGCTCCAAATGTCAAAAAATCCTCAAAATAGCATTTTTATATATACTTATACCAAGTAGGGTCGGGCCTAGATGAAACACCTTTTTCCTGCACGAAATATGACTCTAGATCTGTAAATTTTGGTCAGGCGTACCGTGATCGGCTCCAACCCTACACCACTATAGAGTGGAAAGAGTGGTCGATGCAGCTTTTACCCGAAAGGTCGGGATCGAATCAATAGAGAGCTAAGAATGGTTTGGAGTTGGGTTCCTATCTAATCTAGCAATGTGCGATGTTATTGTTTGCACTTTCAATCATTCTTTGTTTGTTTGCTATTCTAATTTAATACTAATAATGTAGGAAATTAAGCTAAGTAGATATTTTTCTAGGGTTTTCTAAATTGATAAAAGGGCACCAGGGAAGTGACTTACTCCTAGGTGAGTATCTAACGGGGTCTAAAACTTAGGGCAAAATTGTTATAGTTGAGATCTTGATATAGCCAATGCACGTAGCTACTCACTCTATACCTCTCGGTAATTTGAGTGACTTTGCCCTAATTGGCTTTCTCAAGCCCAATTAGTTGTTCAAACAATGCAAGCAAAATTTACTCAAGTCGGGTATTGCTATCTCTAGGTTTAATACTTTAATTCGGGCTATCAATCTCTTGAATGCACCCCAATTCTTTGTTGGCCTGAATTTTCTAGACTTAGTCTCTTTTTCTCAAGAAGGGCCTAAGTCAAAAATGCACAAATTAGTGTTTGCAACGACTAATTCACATTTAAAGTATAAATTAGGCCAAATATCAATCACTCATATACATTTAAGTAAAATAAGAGGCCCATTAAATACCCACACTAGGGGTTGAGCTACAACCCTAACTAACGAGTTTAGCTACTCATAATTAAAAGAAGAAATCATAGATAGAGATGAAGGATAACCTATAAAAAGTAATTACAAAAATCAAAGATTAATTGTTAAACAAGCTCTAAAATTACTCAAAAAGGAAAAAGAAGGCGGTCCACATGCTCTCTAAACAACAAATAACCTAAATATCTAAAAAAGAACTATTCATACACATCTAAATTTTTTGGATAAAAATGCCCCTACGGGGGTACCGCTTACAGCGAAAAATGGACTATTGTAGCGTTGAGACTACCACGGCTGCACAAAATCGATCTCGACCGCAGTCTTCAACTTTTAGCTCCATTCTTGGTCCTCTGAATCTGGCTTCCACTGAGGGTGGTAAATGCATCGTGGCCGCACTGATGCCACCGCTTCCGCGAAAAAACACCGCGGGCAGCGGTGACTTGTTAAACCCAAATTGTAGCTCTTTGAACCTTGCCACCACTGAGAGCGAAATCAAGACCGCCTCAACAGTGGATTCTCCGCATCCGCACTTTTTTCTTCACTGTCAGCGTTTGTTTAACCCTGCTTTTGAACTTGTACAGGTTTCACTCCTTTTGAGCTGGTTATGACTTTCTTGTCTCTTCTTGACTAAACAGTGCAAACAAGCACAATAAATTAGCTTTCGGAAATACTTGTACACACTTTTAATCCAAACTTAAGCAAAAATGAGCATAAAATAGGCTAGAAACCCACTCCCCCAAACTTAAGCTTTTGCTTGTCCTCAAGCAGACAAAGTAATTCCCACCCCCTCAAGATAAAAGAAAGGATAATTTTAGCTGTCTTAAAGTAACCTCATAAAGAATCATTTGGGACTAACAATTACCCTCAACTAAAATGCATTATTAACGATACACAACATTTTTAGCACCATGGCTATAGTGCGACACAAAAGTATCAAGAGTTGACTCAACTCATCAAGGAAACTTTTTTTACTACTTTGGTCATTGTGGAACACAAGCTCTTACTCCTCAACTCTCCATAAGCAAACCTCACTTTTAGATTATAGCACTCAGAACGAGGATTTTGGAAAACACACGCACCTCTCTCAAAGGAAGGTCACAAGTCTGGCTTTTAGTACCATAAGCTTGCCCCTTATGTGAGTCACCACTAATGTAAGCTCACTCAACTCAAGATCAAATATGGCTTTTGTGGGAATGTAATGAAAGCTTTTGGTTTAGTGTAGGATATATTGGTCCAAGAAGGTTTCATCGTCCCTTAAGCACTTCATTTGCTTCATTTTGGGCACACATTTTCTTGACTCTTTGAGCCATTTACTTCTTCCTTTGGGGCTAGAGAGATACAATGTCACTCTTTCTTGTTCATTTCATTCCTTTTTCTCTTTTCTAATCTTTCCACATCTTTTAAATTTTGCTTTTATTGAATCCATTCATTTCTTCTACATTGTTCACTTTCTTTTTAACTTTTTGGATTTTCTTTCTCTTTCTTTTTGCCTTTATTTTTCTTCAGTTTGTACCTTTTATCACATTTGCATTCCTCGTATCTCCCCTCCCCCCAAAACGTATGCTTTTCCCTTGTGCTAAGAAAAGATTGGGTGCCAAAAGAGGATCATTTTAGAACGGATAAAGGCTTGTATCATGGTTTTCGAAAGAATAAGGGCTATGGCTCAACAGGATCAAGGAGAGCCTATAATAACTTCTCAAGATGAGCTACACTTAGTATTTCGCTTAGACAAACATTCAGGGGAAATTCTAGACTCATTGACACGGAACTTGGACTTGCAATTCAATACCTCACCACACAAACTATACGATTGCTAACTAGATAGAGTCGAGGTCCCACAACAACCTTAGCTAAGATTTGAGCAACACAAATGGTTTCGAGAAACCATCGATGATTGTTTAGTCAACACAAGAGTCTCAAGGTCACAACTATCACCATCCTGTACACACCAATTTGTTTTTAACCATACGGTCAAAGGTAAATGTGCTAGGACCAAGTGAAGCTTTGCCTGAGGCACTATTACTCACTAACTACTATTTACACAAAAACAAAAAGAAAAACAGACTCAAACTCTTAAGAAGGTTATAATGCCATCCATCATTGGGAAGAGCCACCCCGTTCACACAATCTCTTAAGAGCCTCACTCTCCTCCTCCTGGGCTCTCCCTCAGTCTCCTGCTCCTGAATCTGCTATGTCTGAGCTGCTGGAAGTTGATCCTGTAATAGTAGCTCCAATGGTAAGTCGCTAGCTGACTTCATCTTCTCCACCTCTCCCCTCAATTGCTTCACCGACTCCTTCGAGGCCCGAGTCTTTTTCAGCTTCTTTGTCTGCTTGCTCAGCTCCTTCAAGTGTTTTTCCTTGAACTACAAGAGCATCCATGATAAGCTTTTGGTTCTCAAGGAGTGTCTTCTGGTTGTCCAAAAGCTCCTTGAGAGATTCCTCTACTGAAGCTGGGACTTGTGGCAGTGGGGGAACTGACTGGGCTTCCATATAACTGGATAGCATAGACAACTTAAAAGTTGCTGCATGTATCCGGTTGTTGAGGCTGGAGAGTGTTTGGTTCAACCTGTGAGCAATCAACGGGTATGCTGAGGATGGCACTGAGGACATCTTAGAAGAAGATGGTACTGAGGCAAGATCCGGTATGGCAGTGGGAGGCTGTGAAATAGTGACCACCGCTACTGGCTCTTCAGACTGGCCAGTAGATGTAGTAGCTCTGCCGTTGGATCCCTTGGATTTGGGATTGCCTGGACCCTTAAGGTTGTACCATGAAAAGAGCATCTTGGGCTTTACCTTGACATCAAATTTTCTTTTCTCTACCTTCTGATCCTCCAAGTACATGGTGAGAAAGTTAGGGAAGGGGTAAGATCTATCACCCTCGTTGACCACTCTGGTGATCACCCTAGACATGATATTCCTGATATTGATCGGGAACCCCGCCATGATAGCCACCACAATAATCGCCCGAGAGACCGGCAATGTGTTGTCGTGAGTCTAGTCTACTATCAAAGTTCAGAGTGTTCTTCAAGATAGGAACCCCTGTTGTCAACCATGCTGAAGTAGTATTCGGGAAAGACAGAAGTGATGCCAACCACGGGCGGGCTACCTCATCCATTGCCACTTTCTCTAAGTACAATGTCTCATCTTCATCATTAAAGCCCAGGTAATCATTCATCATTTTCCCATCAAACTTGACCTTCAGGTTCTGCACCTTGGTCACTTATGTGTCTTTCTTATTGTGGGAGGCATTGGCGTAGAATTCCTTGACTAGGTGCTCATTATCCTCCGGCACCTTGCTAGTAAAGTACTCCCATCCTACTCGTTCATTGAACTGTTGCTTCACATTAGGTTGTGAGGCAGAAGATCCCACTCTATGAATTGACGCTCATGAATTAGGGACTTCTAAGGCCACCATTCCCTGAATTTATGGTAAGCCAGTTTACTGACAAATCTCTGTTGCCAAACCTCTAGGTTTATTGTCCTTTCTACACCTCTGATATGGGTGGCACCCCCTTTCCCGTAATCTGGTACCTCGGCATCTGAATCTATGGGGTCCTGTGCCGGTGACGAAGCTGTAGGTGAGGCTGAAGCTGAGGACTCACCACTCTCCGCTGAGCCATCAGACGACTAAGAAGAAGAAGGAGAAATGGGAGAGAGTGGGGGTGTAGGCTTATCTATCAAACGGAATTATCCCGGGAAGCAACTTTATCTACAACTCGAATGTTCTTCCTCATTTGTCCGATGGACTTCCGTATTGCAGGGGTTAACTTAATTTGTCTTTGTCCTCTACCCTAGGAGGACTCCGCTTTCTCCTTTTGTTTATCACTGCCTTTTCTAGATTTAACCATTGTCTACAAACATAATCAGTGGAAAATTATTAGTAAAAATGCTAGAATAAGCAGTGCAGAAAAGCAGAAGAACAATTTATAGTGCATAAAAAAATTGCAAACCGCGGACCGCAGAAAATGCACTGCGGAGGTTGCATCGCGGACCGTGGAAAATGCATCGCAGCTGTGGAGGTGTGGGGATCAGACTACCCACCCTCTAATTCTATTGTACTGCTGATTGCGGGAAGTTGAGTGCGGCCGCGGTAGTTGAACCGCTATCCGCGGAAAATCAGCCGCAACCGCAGAACCTTATTTATACCTCTCTGAACTTGAGCATTGCGGACCGCGGGAAAAGCTTTATGGCCACGGAGAGGCATTGCTGACCTCAGTTCTCTAGACTTCCAATCTCAGTTAAAACTTATGAACACGGACCGTGGAAAGTCAACCGCAGCCGTGGAAGTCAAAATAAGGCGCAACAAACTTATGGTTTCAGATATTCATGTATTTTAGCATTCTCCTCTACATATTTAAATCCCACTAGATATTCATTAATAACTCCTAACTATTTTAAGCCTATCTTAATTAACATTAAACAACCCTAGGTCAAATTAAAAGAAAAGGGGAAGAGCTAAAAACTAACAACTAAAAGAAAAACAAATACACAATTAAAGAATAATGAAGGAGTGAAATTACTAGATGTGTAATGTGTGATGAAAATGGAGTGTAATTCTTATGTTTGTGCAGACTAAGGCGTGGATACACAGTGGTGATTTTTGTTTGGGAGTGAAATGAGCGAAAATTGTAAAAGGCCTTATGAACGCCTATTTATAGAAAACACCCAGGGGCCCACTAAAACTTGCCTAGCGCGGCCACGGCAAATCACCACTCTTCGCGCTTGTGAATAACTGAAGGGCTGCTATTTTGGGAGTACCACTGAGAGAGAAAAATGTTTTGCGACCGCAGTTGATAATTGCGGACCACGAAGAATGCATCACGGACTCGGTAGAAACTTCAGAGAAGTTTCATGTTTGGGCTTTTCAATTCCGCGTCCACCACCAATTTCTGCCTCCCGCGACAAGGCCACCAATGACCGTAAAACATGGAGCACTGTCAGCGGTCCAACTTCAGAGAGTGCTAATTTTTTCCAACTTAGCCCAGCACTACATCAAACAATCCTACACATATCTCACAATAAGTTAGTTCAAAAACAAATCCTATACTAAGAAGAAAATCAAAAAGAAGAATAACACATGGGTTGCCTCCCAAGAAGCGCCCGATTTAATGTCGCGACACGATGCTGGTTACCATCAATCATTTTAGATGGATCATTTCCACCACATGGTTGTCATCAAATTTGCCAAGATAGTGCTTCAATCTGTGCCCATTAACTCTGAAGATTTCACCATTTTTTGTTTTTCAAATCAAGAGCACCAAACGGAGTCACAAGCACCACCTCAAAAGGTCCACTCCATTTTGACTTAAGCTTTCCCGGGAACAGTCATAACTGGGGGTTGAATAAAAGAACGAAGTCACCTACTTTGAATTCCTTGCTACGAGAATACTTGTCATGTAAGTACTTCATCTTGTCCTTATACCAGGACGAGATGGAACAAGCATGAAACCGGAACTCATCAAGCTCATTGAGTTGCTCTACCCGGAGATTTGCTGCAACATCTCATTCAAGATTCAAGTTTCTTAATGCCCACATGGCCTTTTGCTCTAACTCAACTGGGAGATGGCAAGCTTTCCCAAACACCAACCGGTACGGAGACATACCAATCGGAGTCTTGTAAGCAGTCATGTAAGCCTACAAAGCATCATACAATTTCTTTGACCAATCAGTCCTATTTGCATTAACCGTCTTTGACAATATGCTCTCAATCTTCCTTTTGGAGACCTCAACTTGACCACTAGCCTGAGGATGGTAAGGGGTTGAAACCTTGTGATTGACACCATAATTTGCAAGCAAAGCATCAAATGCCTTATTGCGAAAATGAGAACCACATCAGTGATGATCGCTCTAGGAGTGCCGACCGAGTAAAGATGTTCTTCTTGAGAAAAGCCACCACACTATGAGACTCATATTAGGTAAAGCCACGACCTGAACCCATTTGGAAATGTAATCTACGACCACCAGAATGTATGTGTTGCCACATGTACTCAAAAAATGTCCCATGAAGTCAATGCCCCACACATAAAATATGTCAACCTCAAGAATAGTGGTGAGAGGCATCTCATCCTTCTTTGAAATTCCGCCTGCTCTCGGACACTCATCACATCTCTTCACAAATTCACTCGCATCGTTGTACAACATAGGCCAATAAAAACCACAGCTAAGCACCTTTGAATCTGTCCTCGCCCCACCATGATGACTACCGTAGGGAGAGGAATGACAAGCATCCAGAATACTCATTTGCTGCTCTTTTGGAACACATCTCCGGATCAGACCATCATTATAGATTTTGAACAAGTAAGGCTCATCCTAGTAGAATGCCAAGATATCCCGCTTAAGCTTCTTTCTTTTTTTAGAAGAGAGCTCACACGGAACAATACCGGTCACAAGAAAGTTGGAAACATCCGCAAACCAAGGCATGCTATTCACAGATACGGAAAAAAGTTTCTCATGAAATGAATCAATAATTTTGAGGCCATCACAGGGCCTCCCCTCCTCCTTCAAGAGGGACAAGTGGTCCGCCACATGGTTTTCACACCCTTTTTAATCAACAATATCAAGGTCAAACTCTTGAAGCAATAGAACCCATATCATTAACCGAGCCTTTGAATCTTTCTTTGTTATCAAGTAGCGGAGTGTTGCATGGTCAGTATGAACTATCACCTTGGCATCCATAAGATAAGGTCTAAACTTTTCCATTACAAACACAATTGCTAGCAACTATTTTTTCGTCACTATGTAATTCACTTGAGCATCATTCATTTTTTTTTCTTGCATAATACACCAGGTGAAATATCTTATTCACTCTTTGACCCAAAACCGCACCTACCGCAACATCACTTGTGTCATACATGAGCTCAAAAGTTAAGCTCCAATTGGGTGCGGTAATAATGGGAGTGGTTGTCAATTTGTACTTGAGAAGTTCAAAAGCTTTCATACATTCCTTATTATACACGAACTTGACATCCTTTTCCAATAACTTGCACAAAAGACTCACTACCTTTGAAAAGTCTTTGATGAATCTTCGGTAGAACCTCGCCTGTCCAAGAAAACTCCTAACCCCCTTGATTGAAGTAAAAGGAGGAAGCTTCGAGATAACTTCAATTTTAGCCTTGTCCCCCTCTATACCGTGCTTTGACATCTTATGGCCAAGGACAATGCCCTCCTCGACCATAAAGTGACATTTTTCCCAGTTTAGCACAAGATTAGTCTCTTCACATCGGCCAACACCTTGTCAAGATTTTTCAAACATTCATCAAAAGAGTCACCCACAACTCTGAAATCATCCATGAACACTTCCAAGAAGTCCTCCACCATGTTGATAAATATAGCCATCATACACCGCTGGAATGTAGCAGGTGCATTACACAAACCAAATGGCATCCTAGAAAATGCAAAGGTGCGATATGGACACGTGAAGGTGGTTTTCTCCAGATCTTCCGGAGTAATCAAAATCTGGTTGTAACCTGAGTACCCATCCAAGAAACAGTAGAAGGCACGCCCAGTAAGTCTATCTAGCATATGCTCAAGAAAGGTCAATGGAAAGTAATCTTTGCGGGTCACTTTATTTAGCTTGCGGTAGTCCAAGCACACCCTCCATCAGTGACAGTCCTGGTAGGAATCAACTTATTTTGCTCATTGGTAACCACAGTAATACAACCCTTCTTCGGTATAAATTACACCGGCGAAGTCCAAGAACTATCTGAGATGGGGTACACTACCCCTGCATCTAACCACTAGATCACCTCCTTTTTTAAAGCCTCTTACATAGCCTCGTTCAACCTCCATTGATGTTCCACAGAGGGTTTGGCATCATCTTCAAGTATAATTTTGTGCATGCAAAAGGCGGGGCTTATTCCCCGAATATCAGCTAGAGTCCATCCAATTGCCTTCTTCCTTCTTTGGAGTACCTCCAGCATTACACCTATCTGCACGTTAGTAAGACAAGACGAAAGAATAATAGGTAAAGTTGAACTAGGGCCTAAGAATTTATACCTGCGATGTGAGGGCAAAGGCTTCAACCCCAAAATGGGAGGTTCTTCAATTAAAGGCTTTGTTGGCGGAGTCTTTCTATTTTCGAGATCCAAAGAGAGCTTTCGAGGCTCATAAGAGTAAGATCTCATTCCATGTAGAGCATTGACACACTCTACCCGACCTTCATCCTCATTTATGTCAAGGTTCAACAATACCGGTTCTAGAGGATCCTCCACATTGATCATTGCACTAGTATCATCAACTATCATCTCCATAAAAAGATCCACAAAAGAGCACACTTCAGTAATGCTCAGCTGCTTTATTGATTTGCACATATGAAAGACCACTTTTTCATCACCTACCTAGAAGGTGAGCTCCCATGCTTCCACATCAACCAATACCTTCCCAGTTGCAAGGAAAGGCCTCCCCAATATTATCGACACCTTATAATCGACCTCACAGTCCAGAATCACAAAGTCAACGGGAAAAATAAACTTGTCCACCCAAATAAGAACATTATCAATAATACCAAGCGCCTCTTCGTTATTCTATCTGCCATTGGCAGTCTCATTGAAGTAGCTCTCAATTGACCAATACCCAAAGTTTTGAACATGGAGTAAGGCATCAAATTGATACTTGCTCCCAAATCACACGATGCCTATGCAAAATCCGCACTCCCAATGGTATATGGAATGGTGAAAGCGTTGGGATCTTCAAGCTTTGGAGCCATCGAGTGAACAATTCCAATTACTTGATGCGTCATTTTGATGGTCTCACAATCTATGGATCTCTTTTTAGTCACCAAATCTTTCATGAACTTGGTGTAACCCGGCATTTGCTCAAGAGCTTCCACCAAAGGAACATTGATTGACAAGCTTTTATCATCTCAATAAACTTCTTAAATTGGTTTTCATTCTTTTGCTTCGCAATCCTTTGAAGGTAAGGTGGAAGAGTCCTTGGCAAGGGAGCCTTATCCCAGGGCACAATCATTTCCGGTATCTCTATTGTGTGTTCCCTAGATGGGTTCACGTCATCTTGAGTCTCCACCTCATTATCATGAACATCAACCCTCACTTCCGCGTTCAAATTTTCTTCACTCACTTGCTCATTAGCTATAGGAACATCATCATTTTGTACTTCAACCTCATCACTCACAATTTCTTTTTGCTTGGAGGCATTCACATCACCACGTAGATCGCTTCTAGTAATCACTGCCATTGCATGCCAGTGTTGTTCTCACCCTTCGGTTTTACTGCCGTAACACTAGGTAGATCCCTCTTAGGGCGAGTATTCAAATATTGCAAAATCTAGCCAAGCTGAACCTCCAAATTTCGAATTGAAATATTGTGGGATGCTAATTGGGCATCAAAGCCGGCATTCTTTTTCATCATTTGTTCAAACATCATCTCGGTCCTTCCCATCTCATTGTTCGACAAGCTAGGACATTAGGAAATAAATAGAGGTGGGTTGTTTGGTTGTTGATACATTGGAGGTCTTTGAAAGCCTTACCCCTGATTCCCTTGATTGCCATTATTCCAACCCCCTTTGTTGTTGTTTCCTCCCCAGTTGTTGTTGTTCCCACTCAAGTTTCTGTGGTTGTTCTGGTTGCTCCAATTCTGATTGTTGTTTCCCCAGTTGTTATTTCCTTGTTGGTTTTGATTACCCCAGTTTCCTTAGGATCTCCACTGTTGTTGTTGGTTAGAAGCATTGCCCTTTTGTCCTTGGTAATTGTTCACATACTGGACTTCTTCACTTTTCTCATCATAGCCATCATCTTGATTAAAACCACCACTACCCTATTCATATTTTTCTGGGATACCTGAACTTTGTTGACCTCTTTGTCGACTCTTGTTTTTACCCACATGTTGACACCTTCCATAGCATTTACTTGTCTCGGCGCTTGAACCTGTTGCAGTTGAGCTTTTGCCAATTGGTTCATTGTTGCTGTTAACTCTGCTATTGCCTGGCCATGGTCGTAGAGCTCTTTGTGCAAGTGAATGACAATGGGGTAACCATGTGGCACATTAGCTCGACTTTGCCAAGCTGAGGAAGTATTTGCCATCTGATCCAATATCTCATACACCTTAGCATAATGTGTGTCCATAAAATTTTCCCCTGCTAGCTGGTTCACTACACACTAATTTATCATTTTAATGCGACTGTAGAATGTTATCTGGATCATTGTTTCGGTCATGTCATTATTTGGACATTCTTCCACCATTGTCCGATATCCTTCCTAGATCTCATGAAGTGGTTCATTAGATTCATGTTTCAAGGCCAAAATCTCATCTATCAAAGTCGCCATGTGCCCTGGCGATAAAAACGTAGCTATAAACTTGTTCGCCAACTCATCTCACGTAGTGATGGAATGGCTGGGAAGCCTATCGAGCCAATCCAAAGATTTCCCTCTATGTGAAAAAGGGAATAATCTCAATATCAATGCATCCTCTGACACATTGGTCTATTTGCTTTCCCAACAGGTATCCATAAAGCCTTTAAGATATTTATATGCATTCTGATGGGGAGAGCCTGCAAAGTACCCTCGCTTCTCCAATAATGTCAACATCACATTTGTAATTTGAAAATTGCCCACTCAGATTCGGGATGGGACAATTGCACTTGCGTATCCTTTATTTGGAAGCACCCGAGGATCCGCTCTTGGCGGGGGGGGGAGGGCATCTGAAATATTTTCATTGGCTTGGCTGCCACTTTTGTACCTGAGGTACTAGAGGCATGTCATCTTCACCATTATCGTCTACCTCCTCCCCCGGGATAACATTTACAAGAGGATCATTGTTTGCCATTTTGTACCTGAATTGACGACACACACAAGTTAGTATCACAGAAGGAAATAAAAACAAGACACAAAACTAGTTAGATAGATAGCCAAAACCATTTAACTACCTGGCAACGGCGCCAAAAAGTGATCGGCTCAAACTTTACACCACTAGAGTGGTAAGAGCGGTTGATGCAACTTTTACCCGAAAGGTTGGGATCGAATCCAAAAAGAGCTAAGAAAGGTTTGGAGTTGGGTTCCTATCTAATCTAGCAATGTGCGATGTTATTGTTTGCACTTCTAATTGTTCTTTGTTTGTTTGCTATTCTAATTTAATACTAATGATGCAGGAAATTAAGCTAAGTAGATATTTTTGTAGGGTTTTCTAAATTGATAAAAAGGCACTAGGGAAGTGACTTACTCCTAGGAGAGTATCTAACGGGGTCTAAAACTTAGAGCAAATTTGTTATAGTTGAGATCCTAACATAGCCAATGCACGTAGCTACTCACTCTATACCTCTCGGTAGTTTGAGTGACTTTGCCCTAACTGGCTTTCTCAAGCCCAATTGGGTGTTCAAACAATGCAAGCAAAATTTTCTCAAGTCGGGTATTACTATCTCTAGGTTTAACCCTTTAATTGGGGTTATCAATCTCTTGAATTCACCCTAATTTCTTGTTGGCCTGAATTTCCTAGACTTAATCTCTCTTTCTTAAGAAGAGCCTAAGTCAAAAAGTCATAAGTTAGAGTTTGAAACCACTAATTCACATTTAAAGCATAAATCAGGCCAAATATCAATCATTCATACACATTTAAGCCCTAAAATATGAGACCCATTAAATATCCACACTAGGGTTGAGCCACAACCCTAGATAATGGGTTTAGCTACTCATAATTAAAGAAGAAATCATATATTGAGATGAAGGATAACCCATAAAAAGAAATTACAAGATAAAAATCTAAGATTAATTGTTAAACAAGCTCTAAAATTACTCAAAAAGGCAAAAGGAGGCGATTCACGTGCTCTCTAAACAACAGAAGAACTAAAAATTTGAAAAAGAACTATTTATACACAACTAAATTTTTCGAACAAAAATTCCCCTATGAGGTACCGCTGATATTAGAAAATGGACAGTTGCAGCACTAAGACTACCGCAGCCGCACAAAATCAAGCACGAACCGCGGTCTTTAAATTTTAGCTGTTGATACCCAATTTTTTCTGTATATTTTTTATATGCAAAATACCTTTCAAAATAGCATGTCTATTCATATATAAGTATGTCCCAAGGTTTTATTATTTTTCTCATTTTTTAAAGATTTTTAAATCAATTATTTGTCCTATTTTGTCAAGAAAAACCCAATAATTATCCCCAAACTTATCATTTTTGGATGATTCATTTATTAGATTCTCATATTTATATTAAAATATATCTAACATAATTTTTGTATATTTTTATAAATTTATTTAATATTTTTAAAGCTAAATCGCATATAATTGCAATATTAGCCTATTTTAAGATTTAGTTGTGTTTACAATTATAAAATTGACTACAGTATTTTTAGTTTGATAATTACGTATTATTGATCATTTTAGTACCATTAATTTATTTTCAAAAACTATTTTACTATTTTATAAAATCAAACAAGGGAAAAATAACTATTTAAATGTTAGCCCATTTGCATTTCAATTTTAGCCAGATTTGGCACCCAATTAAACCCAATCTCAAATCCAATTACCCAGCCCAAATCCTAAATCTACCCGACCCACAACCCATTTAAATAACCGGCCCGGATCCCCTTTTAATCCCAGCCGTTGATCACTTAGATCAATGGCTCACATTCGTCCATTCCCTTTTTAACCTGAACCTACCCCCCAAACCCTAGCCGCCTTTAGATTCCTCCGTCTCCCAATTCTCTCTTAGAAACCCTAGCCACCACCTCCAATCACCACCTAAAATCAACCAAATCCATGGCTTCCAAGGCCATTGATGACCTGTATCTACCTCCTACGACTCCTACATGCTTGATTATCATGGCTTCGAGGCCAGACCTTGAAGAAATTTGGTCCAAACCTCGGATGTTTTTAGTGCTATGGCTGTCTTCATCCATCTTCGACCATGATCCGGCCAGCTATGGCTATTCAAGCCTAATCTCGACCTCTCCTGCCTAGATCGACGACTTCTAAGCCTTTCTCACCCTCTGGGTTTCTTTTGAAGCCCTAACCTTTTGAGGTTCTTCTGATTTCTTTAGATTTGTTCCAGATCTGTGTTTATCCTAAAATTCCAAATGTTTTTTTATTTTCTTTCAAAAACTCTGCTTTCAAAACCTTTATCTTTTCCGATTTAGGGTCTTTTTAGAAGTTTCTCCGATCTTTAGCATGTTTTACTGTGATTCTTATGTGTTGCTTCTACTATGTTTCCTATGAGTTTCTTCTACTGTGTTTCTTATATTGTGTTTCTTATGTTGTTCTTCTACTGTATTTTTTATGTGTTTCTTCTACTGTGTTTCGTACGTTGTTCTTCTACTGTGTTTCTTATGAGTTTCTTCTACTGCATTTCTTTATGAGTTTCTTCTATTTTGTTTCTTAATGTTGTTCTTTTACTGTGTTTCTTATGTTGTTCTTCTACTGGAGAGTGCATGTTAAAAGTCTCAGTTCCTTCTTGAGATTTCTCAACTTATCTCGTTAGTATTGTTGCCTGATTTGCTTGTTCCTCATCTCTGAACTCATTTGATTTCAAAACCCTAACTTCTTTGGGCCTATTCGAGCTTCTGAAGATTGTTTCATCTACTGCTCGACTCAGTTTCAAAATCTTTGTTTCAACATTTGTTTCCTTATATGATTTTAATTTCCTGCTAAACTCTTCTAAGGTCTTTCTACTAGACCCTCTGCATGCTATTTGATACTCTCCCTCTTCTTTGTCACTAAGATGACTACCATGTTCTTATAGTTCACTACTTACTGATTTTGTGATTGTATGACGCTTTTCTCTGTCCTAAATTCAGCCTTGCATGCCTAAAACTTGTGTACTCTTTATATATGCTCAGCTTCCCCTCTAAAGCGACCTTCAATTTTGAGATTGATTTCAAACCTCCTTGTGCAATTTTGATTGCATTTACGTGTTTAGTGATTGACTCTTTCCTTGTTTCACCTTACTAATTTCCTTGCTTCTTGGGTTTGATTTGAAAACTTTCCTTAGCCTTTCTGAGTTGGTTTAGTCATAAACCAGTAATTTCGAATCCCTGACTCCTTGATTTACTATGTACTGATTGATTTTATTGTGTTTCTTACCTTATTTGTTTAACCGTGTATTTCAAAGATTCTTCCCTTAATTAAACTCCTATGTATTTACCCCTAATTGTCTACTTTGCACAAGATGCTTACTCAATCTCTTTCCTTAAATGATTTTTGTTCATTACTGTTTAAGTTTGAATTCCTTAATTAAAGGAAGTTCTTCTACTTATTGATTTTAATTGGTACATGGTTATTTTCTTTCCTTATTTGTTGCATCTTTCCTTATTTCTTTCCATAGTTACTATTGTTGCGGCGTGCAACCCGATCTATAAATACCATTGTTGCGGCGTGCAACCCGACCCATATCATTTACCATGTATCATTGTTGCGGCGTGCAACCCGATCCTCATATATTATTGTTGCGGTGTGCAACCCGATCCTCAATATCATTGTTGCGGCGTGCAACCCGATCCTCAATATCATTGTTGCGGCGCGCAACCCAATCCATATCATTCAACAGTCTGACTCCCCAAACAATAGTCATAATTAGGGGCATAAAAATAAGCAAATACTTGACGAAATCCCGGCAAGGGAGAGAATCCAACAAGTTCAACCAAACGTCCCGACAAGGGAATAATCAACAACGCTTTCTCTTTCTTACTTTTCTTATGTTATAGTCCACTCTACCATTTTGAGCCAACGCTCCAAAGAATCAATCATTTCATATAATTTCAATATCCATATCACAATTCGAGGCAATGCTTCTAGGTATCAAATAATCATATCACCGTTCACATATTATTCACAACATATAAAATCCTCCAATAAGCACGGAATTCACAACTAATTCATGATAATCACTTTATAAGGACTCACGGTCATGCTAGACACCGATGTATAAATACTCATCACCATGCCTATACATCGTATAGCAATTAGCAACAAGACAAAACTCCTATTCCCTCAAGCTAGGGTTAAACCAAACACTTACCTCAATTCCTTGAAATCCACTTAATCCTTAACTATCGCTTTACCTCGCGGCTCCACCTCCAATTCGCTCGAATCTAATCAAAAATTACTTGAATGTATCAACAAATGCTAATTGAATCAACTTGGATGCATGAAAAATGAATTTCCCAAAGTTTTACTCAAAAATTCCCAAAACGCCTCCGGCCCACGTGGTCAAAACCTGAGGTTCGGACCAAAACCCGATTACCCATTCCCCCACGAATTCAAATATGTAATTTGTTTTGAAATCGGACCTCAAATCGAGGTCCAACTCCCCAATTTCTAGAAAACCTAGGTTCTACCTAAAACCCCCAATTTCACCCATGAAAATCCTTGATTTCAAGTGGAAAACATGTTTAATGATGTTAAAGATTGAAAGAATTGAGTAAAAATCAACTTACAAATGATTTGGGATGAAGTTTGCTCTTGAAAAATCGCCTATGGTATTTGGGTTTTGAAAGAATGATGAAAAGTGATGAAAATTCGACTAAGTATAAAATTTGCTGGGCCTCAGATGTGGGAATTGCGAACTTGGGTTCGCAATTGCGAACCCTGTAGGCTTGGGAATTGCGACATCTTGTTCGCATTTGCGAACTCAAGCTGCCCAAGGGACCCTTCGCATTTGCGAACTAGGGTCCATTGCATTTGCGATGTCTGGCTTCGCATTTGCGAACCTTGGCCTGCCTGGGCTGGTTTCGCATTTGCGAACCAGCCTTCGCATTTGCGGTAGCTGGGCATTCGCATTTGCGAACCCTGGCTTCGCATTTGCGAAAATTATAGATGCCAAAATAATTTCAGAAAAATAATTTCACAGAAAATTCTTTCCTCGGGTTCTAGACCTCGAAATTCGACTCCGGGCATATGCCCTAGTCCCATATTTTTCTACGGACCTTCCGGGACCGTCCAATCTTGGGTACAGGTCCATTTACCCAAAATGTTGACCAAAGTTAACTTTAAGCATATTAATATCAAAATTCATCATTTTTCACACAGAATTCATATTTATGCCTTCCGGCTACATGCCAGACTGTGCACGTAAATCGAGGCAAGTACAAATGAGGTTTTCAAGACCTCGAAAACACGAAACGGATGAGGAAATAGGTGATGACCCTTTGGGTCATCACATCCTCCACCTCTAAAACAACCGTTCGTCCTCGAACGGACAAAAGAAAGAAGTACCTGAGTCGGGGAACAAATGTGGATAACGGCTCTGCATATCAGACTCGGACTCCCAGGTCGATGCCTCAGGAGGCTGACCTCTCCA
>MU777609.1:132470-172221 GCA_026770625.1 Nicotiana glauca
GAAAATAGAGAGGTTACAGTCTCGACAAAACTCTCAAAAATTTGAGCTTTGATGTTACCCCTTTTGGGTGGAAGTACTCTCTTTTGTGTCTGTTGCATGTTTGGTGTTGTAGCTGCTGCCATTAGAATATAGTAGTAAGTAACAGAAAAGTAGCTGGAAAATATGAAGAGAAAAGAAGAAGGAGAAATTGAACTAGGCTTTATAAAAGCAGCCTGTATTATATATGAGAATATGTATGAAATAAAGCGATGAAAAAAGGGAGAGAAATGAAAAGTCAGGTGGATGTGGCCGGAAAAAGCCCCATCGGAGAAGAAAGGAGAAGATAAATTGGGGAGAGCTAGATCGAGCTAGGAGGAGAAATATAAGTGCGGTTTAACTGCTTTTTTGTAGGAAAATTTTGATGGGATTTACGGAGAAATTTCTCTTCATCAAAGTAGCGTACATCTACACGAAAGCTGATTAAAAATGCGTTTCTTTTTTCAGTATGAGAGTAGTACTATTCGAAATTGACTAACAGTAACATATAAAAAAATCAAGCGAAATTAACATATAGTATGAAAAAAAAAATGTATCGACCGACATGTAAAAAGTAACAAAATTTATGTTTAACCAAAAAATGAGATTTAGGCTAAAGCTAGAATTTAGAAGAACTCAAGTTACTGATAATCAAAAAAATGAATAAAAGGAAATAATTCTGAGCAGTAAGATGATAATTAAGAAAAATAAATAATACCAATGTATATTTCAATAGTGTTGTCTCCCCTTACAACTGACCATATATTCCCCTTTTATAGGTACCTTTGAGAATATACATTTTGCCTGAATTATAATTAGGCTATTATGAGTAATTAAAGATATTGAATGTTGTGTTACACAATTATTACATTCCAAATATATTCTCTAACGTATTCATCATTTAATGCCCACTAAATGTCGTGTCTGTACTCTTTTCTATAGTCAGATTCATTCCTTTTGATTTCCAGATATAAATAGCTTAAATAGGTACGGACGCCGTGTTACTTATTTGATTTCCTGTGCCTCTTCCTCCTTCTTCGCTCGTGTCTGTTGTAACTCTTGACTCGTGACTAATTGTGATTCATTGACCATTTGACTGATCCACGTATCTTGACACAACACCTTTATACATAAATATAATTTTTCCCAATACAATTTATTACATAGTACATATAATTTTTTCTCTTTTTTCCCTCTATCCATATGATCTCTACTTATACATTTAGCTGATGTATCAAACATTTATTTGTAGCCATA
Source organism: Nicotiana glauca (assembly GCA_026770625.1). Classification (NCBI taxonomy): domain Eukaryota; kingdom Viridiplantae; phylum Streptophyta; class Magnoliopsida; order Solanales; family Solanaceae; genus Nicotiana; species Nicotiana glauca. Next base: position 133,743 of record MU777609.1, read on the forward strand.
CTTTGATGCTTGACATATATTTGGTCGAAGAGATAGACCCGATAGCCAAACTTCGTGTTGATTATACGCGTCGCGGAAGGACAGCGCTATTACGGGTGCTTTAATTTTATACTATATGATTTCATTTATTAAGTACTTTAATTTAATTAAGAAGTCCTTGCCTTTCTACTCAGATTTTACATGACAGTTATTAATTTGGAAACTTTCCGTTATGTTGGATATCATTCTACAATAGTATATATTATATAGGGATGTTAATGGATATATAAAAATCGATTAAATCGTCGAATCGTACTGTATCGAACCGATTTTTAGGTTTCTTTTAATAAAATTATATGTTTTTTTATATAAATCTATAACTGTACCAATAATTAGGATAGATTTTTTATTTTATAAAAATAAACAAAAAATACTGCACCGTACCAAATAAATTTATATGTTAAAAATATACTGATATATTAATTTTAAAAATAATAAAACATTAAATTTTTCTTGTGTCTTGGAATTATGAAAACAATTACAAACCAAAAAGTAATAAAATCAAAATCCTAATTCCCAAAACTATTATGCTACTTCCATTGAAACTAAATTATTTTCAGCATATTCACTAGCAAGACAGAAGATACTGTAACGATTATGAGTAGCAAATTATAAAGTAGTATTGATTATGCTTTCTTTCGTATGATTTAGATTTATCCTTTTGTGTCACGACCCCAAAACGGACCCGATCGTGATGGCGTCTCTCGTGAAGACAAGGCCAGCCGACAAAATTCCCAAATCTATATCAATAATTTTAATAGATCAATCTAAGCCTTTTTTAATTAATCAGATATTGCATAATGTAAATTTAAATAAATAGTGCGAAAATAGATAAAGCCCGATATCGGGGTGTCACAAGTCACGAGCAGCTACTAAGGTCTTAAGTACAACGAAAATTCTGAAAATAATAAATGCAGTCTAATGACATCAAGAGGGAGTAAAGTAGTGCTGCGGACGTCGGGCAACTACCTCGCTAAACTCCAATGACTCTACCTCTGCTCAACCAATACGCGATACCGGGTACAGAAATACCCGAATCTGCACATAAGGTGCAGGGAGTAAAGTAAATACTTCAACTCAGTGAGTAATAACCATAAATAAGACTGAGCGATAAGAAACCACGAAAAATGCATTAACATATTGTATAGAAGCAGTACAAAACCAGTAAGAAAGAAATGAAACTGTGAAATCTCTTAAGCACCTCAACTCAATTTAAACTTTTTTAAAAATGACTTTTTAACAGTTAAGCAATTTAATGCAAAGCAATTAGAACAGATAAGCACATAAAATCTGCCCCTTGGGCACAAATACATAATTAAACAGGTAAATGACAAGCAAATAAGAAAGATAAACACATAAAGTTTGCCCCTCGGTCATAATGTCAATAAATTCGCCCCTCGGGTAATATCTCAGAACAATACATACCCCTCAGGCTATATCTCACATCACAATGGGTACTCACGCTCTCTAAGGGTGTGTAGAATACTGGAGGTGCCCCTTACGACCCAAACACAATATCAAGCCATCTCGTGGCATCACTCTCGGCTTCATATCACCAAGCCACCTCGTGGCGTACATATCTCAGGCCCTCGGCCTCATAATAAAAATCAGTGTATCATCGCTGCGGCGTGCAACCCGACCCAAAAGTATCCTCACAACACAAGCCGTCGGCCTTACTCAGTCAAAAATCACATAGGCCACTTGGGCAACAGTAAAACATGATACTCAGCCCAAAATATTATTTAGAATATCATTTCAAGTGTTAAAGTAGAGTAAACATGGGTGAGTTTTGAAAATAGTAGAATATAGCATAACTGAGTACAAGTTTAAAGTCAAAATAGTGAGGAAATATCAATAAAAATTCCTGAAGGGTTCAAATAGTTGGCACGAGACCCAAATATGGCATTCAACCCAAAACATGATGATAACAAATAGTTTTCAATCAATGCAATAAAATAGTCATTCGGGATGGACTAAGTCACAATCCCCAACTGTGCATGACCCTACGTTCATCATCTAGCGTGTGCGTCACCTCAATATAGCACAACGATGTGCGATTCGGGGTTTCATATCGTGAGGACAATATTTAAAATCATAACTCACCTCGATCAGGTCCAAACTCTAGCCCACAATGTCTTTGCCCATACGAATCGACCTCCGAATGCTCCAAATCTAGCCACAATCAGTACATAATCATTAATATATGCTAAGGGCATGAAGCCCACTCGAAAATATCCAATTTACAAAAAAATCTCGAAATTGCTCAAACCCGACCCCTGTGCCCACGTCTCGGAATCCGATAAAAATTACTTCAATAGAATCCCCATCCTTTCACGAGTTCATACATATCAAAAATATCAAAATCCGATCACAAACGGCCCCTCAAATCCCTAGATTAAGATCTTCAATTTTCAAGCCCTAAACCCCCAATTTTGCTACTGATTTTCAATATATTTCAAGCTCAAAATGATAAAATTCATCATAGAAACAACTTTAGGGTCCAAAAATCTTACCTACACGAAATTCTCTTGAATTCCCTCTTCAATTAGCTCTCCCAAGCTTTCTCCCGAATCAACTATGGTGAAAACCCTCTCAAAGTCGCTAGGGTGAAATATATACATTCCGATCTAGGCATTTTCGCACCTGCGGTCAATCCACTGCATCTACGGTACCGCATTTGCAGTAAATTAGTCGCGTTTGCGGCTTTTAGTTAAAATCCAAAAATCACATCTGCGACCACGTAGCCGCGCCTGTGCCATCGCAGGTGTGGTCAGCCAACCACATCTGCGGCTCCTGCACTTCTCTTCCTTGACCGCTTCTGCGGTCGTTACATCGCATCTGCAGCATCGCACCTGCGGTTCCCAATCCGCAGGTTCGGAAATACGAGAACAGTAAAATCTGCAGCTTCTCAATTTTCCAAACTTTCCGACAACCATCCGAAATTACCCCTAGGCCCCCGAGACCTCAACCAAAAGCACAAACATATCCAATAACCTTATTCAAACTCGTTCCAACCTTCGGAACGCTCAAAATAATATTAAAACACCAAAATCACATCAAATTCAAGCCTAGGATTCCAAAATCTTCCGAATTCCGCTTTCGATAAAAAACCCAACCAAACCACGACCGATTGACCTAAAAATTTGCAAACACGTCACAAATGACACAACGGAGCTATTGCAACTTCCGAAATTCCATTCCGACCATATATTAAAATCTCACCTATCAACCGGAAAAATGCCAAAATCTCAATTTCGCCGATTCAAGCCTAAACCTTCCGCGGACCTCCAAAATGCATTCCGATCACGCTCCTAAGTCCCAAATCGCCTAACAGAGCTAACCAAATCATTAAAATTCCAATCCGAGATCATATACGAACAAGTCAAAGCTTGATCAAACCTTTCAAATTTCAAGCTACAAATTGAGAACTGTTCTTCCAAATTCATTCTGATTACCCTGAAAACCAAAACCAACGATTTACATAAGTCATAATACATCACACGCGGCATGTCATGCCCGAGAAACTGGCGAGCAAAGTGCAAAAGCTCAAAACGATCGGTCGTGTCATTATGTTTTGAATATTGGATCGTCTATAGACTTTATTCTTGAGTCTTAGTCCCAGCTTAGTTAATATCTTTCTGCTCGAGTGATTTATATATTTTTTTATATTAATTTGTTTAATTTCTTTTACGTTATTGTAGAGTAGTTGATGGATCTATACTCTAGCCATCTTTCATATTTTCGTATTCATCACCCTTTAAAATGTAAAAATGTCTAGAGAGTTTTCTTAAATCCTATAAAAGTACGCATGTTATTTTATTCTATTTCTACTAGTGACTTTTACATGACATATAAAAAAAATACCGAAAATTAACCGAACCGTACCAATATTGAAGAGAAACCGATATGATTGGAAAGGTTTCGAAAAGTCTAATTTTTATTATAGATAATAGAATAACCAAAAAATTGGTAGATACAAAATATACAAAATACTCGTCCGAAGTATTGTCTCATAAGTCATAAGTTCGTCACAAATTTGAAAACTTTGAATTTATTTAGCTTTGAATGTTATGTATTTGTACATATTGATAACGACTAGCACGATAAATATGGACCAATAAATATAGAAGGATTCGTACACTCTTAACTATTACCACATCACTACTACAACCTCATGAGTTTGTAGTAAAACCTAATTTCAGCCTCAAATCTCTTGCCGGCGATAAAGCAGAGGGAACGTATGCTTTTTTTTTTTAAGTAGATTTTTGAGTCAGTGCAAAAATGAGAGCAAATAAAGATAATTCGTTTGTCTTTCCATATGTAGTGACGTGGCAGTTTACAGACCATAAACCTAATAGAGAAAATACGAGGAATCTTGGAGGAGTAGCTAGCAATCACTTGGAAATTGTATATTCTTTTATTTTAAGTGGAAAGTTCATGTTCTAAGAAAGTAAAAGAGCTAAAGTACAATATAATAATCGAAATATCTGAATTTAGGAGGTCACTGCAGTACTTACTCCTTGAAATCTTATCTCTAATACTCGTCGAATTTATTTTGAAAGCAATAGATTTTATATGATTAAATCATATAGTCGTAATCAGATCACTCTTTATTGGACTTTCATAGATCTTCCGAATAGTCCAATATTCTCACTACAAGCCAGGTTAAAATACCGAGATTAATGAAAATTATATCCAAATATTTTATTGTGATCCTAACCTAATTAATCCAAACAAAATTTACTTAGGAGTCCATTATTACCTTCTTGAAAGTATAGGTTAAAGAGTCTATTTTTCCTAAACTGCTTAGTAATAAGTAAATTTTATACAAAGACTGTAACATAAGTGAAACAAGATGAGTTATTTACATATAATTAAGGTGGTAAGTTTGAAAAATGTAGGTAGCAGTATTTCCAAAGTATTCTGAACAATATATCAAATGATATAAAAGGGAATTCGTAGATAGGTAAAACATATCGATCATACGCCAAAAACATTATTTTATGTGGATTATATGAAACATAAATGTAAAATAAGGATGTTGAAACCACAATCATGATGATAATCCATAAATTAAAGGATCTGTTCTTTGAATTCTTTAAATATGATATCCAATAAAATAGAGCGGAAAAGTGAATTTAACAATTTGCGAAAAATACAAGTCCATAAGTTGTCCGCTAAGGACTCGTTTGGTACGAAGGACAAGGAATAATTAATTTTAAAATAAAATTTAAAAAATATTTATCCTATATTTAGTTGAAAAAAATTACGATATAATTAATCCCAAAATTAATTATTCTATAATTATAATATTTTTTTATTCCCATAAAAAGATGTAATAACTACTTTCGAAATAATTAATGCTGAAATAACATCTTTTCAATCAGACAGCCCTAACAGAACATAGACAAACATAACCTTTGGTCTGGCCTATTCTTGGAGTTGGACAAGATATATGTGTACATGTGAATGGTTAATATGGTTAATATTTTTACTAAGCTGTCTCTTTTCATGATATTAATTGACATCCTAAACAACATTTGGTAGGTTCTTTTTTAATACTTTAATTTTTTATTATTTTTTGTAAAAAAGATGTCGGATCTTGAATGGATACCTTTTCTTATGCCGTTTTAGGGGTTTTAGCTAATAATAAAAAGGAAAATTCACTTTTGGGACCATTTCTCCTCACAATTCATGACAAATTAATCTTGCGAATTTCTAGTGATAAAGTTGCGAATTTGCTGGTTCATCTTACTGCCTCTCTTTCTAGCTTCTCCACCTACGTATTTCTTTGTCATATTTGGTGCGACCGTACTTTTTTTTTCTCTACGAGGGTCTATTGAAAATATTATCTCTACTTTTACAATATATGGATAAGATTAAAGGTAAAATTTATATACACACTATCTTCTTTAAACCTCATATATGGACATGAGCGGCTCAAATAAATTGGTGGCCTCAAGCAAAATTTATTAAGAAGCTTAAGCTCTTTTGCAGCAAAAGAAAAAGAAATGACTCTGACACATATGTATAATTCTTTAAAGTTAATTTTCTAGTTTAGGATGTAAAGTAGTTAATAAGTTTTTACAATATATATAGCAAAATTTATTAAGAGCTTAAGCTTTTTTGCAGCAAAAGAAAAAAAAATGATTGTGACACATATGTATAATTATTTAAAGTTAATTTTCTAGTTTAGGATGTAAAGTTGTTAATAAGTTTATATATATATATATATATATATATATATATATATATATATATATATATATATATATATATATATATATATATATATATATAGTTGACAATTTATCAATTCATCTAATTTTACTTAAGGCATTGATTAAATCACTCCCTTTTTTAGATTGTATTTGTATAGGTCCAAATTTGGCAACTACGACAACGGGTAAGCAAGACATGGGACGGATTCACTACAACACAACGACTGACGGTTGTTGTGGCAATGGACAACGACCAGAGGCGGACAATTGAAATGAGATAGTATCAGTAGTTTAACCTTAGAAAGAGACAGAAAGAATATGCCTTTTGAATATTTTTTTATGTTGTACTCTTTAGCATTTTTTGAAAAATGTCCCTTATAAATAGGAGGAGATAGTAAACAAGTAGAGGAGCTGCCATTTTTCAAGAGAAACACATTGTAGAAAGAAAGAGGATATACGAAAGAATTGTCTTATTCGTTTTACTCAAGCACATGTTGTTTAACTCTCATTCATAAATATCAAGATTCCACATTTATATCGGTTGCATATACCTTCACGTCATCAGAAAGAGGAGGCACCCAATCACACATTCATTGAGTGACAGTTCCTTTTCATTATAACCATCGTCATTTCTTGCATTCATTGCACCTTTAGGATATTATATGTTTCTATCAATCATAACGTGTTAAGTACACCAATTAGCGGTCCTAAATTGTTCTCATTATTTTAGAATTCCACTTTATTTGATCTAGAATTTATTAAGCTCAACTGAGATCCACTCCACTAATTTATTACTAATTAGTTTAATATTTATTTGCTCAAACAATTTGGCGCTGTATGTGGGGAGTTTTTTAGTTGAAACTATAGTTCTTTCTAGATCATAAAAAACATCTCTTCTTCGTTTGCACCAACTAATAATGGAGTCATCCTAGAAACAACGTTTCATATCATGGACCAAGATACAACCTACAACACCATCATAGGGCGGCTGTGGATACATATCATGCGAGCCATCCCATCAAGACTCTATCAAGTAATCAAGTTCCCTACTCTATGGAGAATATTCAACATCCAAGGTGAATAACGCACTGCGCAAGAATGCTATCTTATCTCCCAGGATTTTACACACACTCAGCAACTAAAGGGAGCAATGCGGAAGCATAGCAATTAGCAATGTCGGGAACTAAATCTGACACACAGACAGATGTTATCAAGGATCCCGACATCATGAAAGCTGTTGAGTCGATGATAGAAGATCTCGATCCCGTCCAACTAGACGACAACGACAACACAAAAAAGGCTTATGTCGGGAACGATCTCTCACAACCAAGTAAGTTTCAAAAATTCTTAGCTGACAATGCCGATTTGTTTGTCTTCTCCCACTCAGATATGCCATGTATCCTGAAAGACATCGCCACACACAAGTTGAATGTCGACCTGCTCTATCTACCAGTGCGACAAATAAGGAGAAAGTTTAATGCCATAATTAGCGAGGACGTCAGCGATGAAGTTGATAAGCTACTCGCCAACGGCTCTGTTCGAGAGTCAAAATATCCCCAATGGGTCGCCAATATGGTCATGGTAAAGAAGAAAAATGGGAATGGCAGATGTGTGTAGATTTCACAGACCTAAACAAGGCATGCCCAAAAGACTCCTTCCCATTGCCACACATCGACCAGCTCATCGACGCAATAGTAGGACACAAGTTACTAAGCTTCTTGGATGCCTAATCGGGTTACAACCAAATCCTCAAGGAGGAAGAGGACCAAGAGAAAACTACTTTCATCACTCACCAGGGAACGTACTACTACAGAGTCATGTCATTGGGGTTGAAGAATCTGGGGCAACGTACCAAAGTTGGTCACCAAGATGTTCAAAGATCAACTCAACAAAACAATGGAAGTTTACATAGATGACATTTTGGTTAAATATAAAGAAAAGAAGATCACATCGATCACCTGAAGGAAGTCTTCGATATACTGAGGCAGTACGACATGAAACTAAACCTAAAAAAATGCACCTTCGGTGTAACCTCGGGAAAATTTCTTGGTTTCTTGGTATCACAAAGAGGTGTTAACTAGCAAAAAACAGGTGCAAAAATTGACTGGTCGCGTAGCCGCTCTGTCAAGATTCATCTCGTGGTCATCCGACAGATGCCATAAATTCTTCAACGTGCTCAAAGAACTAAAAGTATACATATCCTCTCCCCCGCTACTAGCCAAAGCAGAGCCCGACGAGTTCCTCCTAGTATATTTGGCCATCTCAGAAGTCACGGTAGGCGCAGTTTTGGTCCGTGAAAACAAAGGTACGCAATCTCCAAGTTATTATATTAGCAAAACCTTGGTTGACATTGAAACGAGGTATCCCCACCTCAAAATATTGGCTCTGGCATGGTTCATAGCTTAAAGAAAGCTTAGACTATATTTTCAATGTCACCCCATATCGGGGGTGACGACTTTCCCCATCAAGAGCATCCAGCATAAACCCGAATTGTTAGGAAGATTGACCAAATGGGCCACAGAGTTGAGTGAGCATGATATAACATATCATCTGCGAACATCGATAAAGTCGTTGGTACTCGCCGACTTCAGTGCCGAAATATTGTCCGAGGTCGAGCAGGAAGCACTTCGCGCCTCCCCTGGGTGACCGGACCTCTAGGTCATCTACACCAACGGTGCATCTACTGCATCGCGGTCTAGACTGGGACTCATACTTGAAGTCCATACAAGCGAAGTGATTCGCCAGTTCATATAGTGCCCCGAAATGACTAACAACGAGGCCAAGTATGAAACCATAATTGCAGGACTAAAACTGGCCCTCAAATATGGTGCATGGCGAGTCATCCTCAGGTGCGACACGCAACTCGTCGTTAACCAAGTTATGGGACTTTCTATATCAAGGAGCAATGGCTACAGAAATATCGGGTATAAATTCACAAACTACTGCTAGAATTCGATGAATGCCGACTCGACCAGATACCCCGGTGCAAAATATCAAAGGAGATGGCATTGCCAAACTGGCAGAAGCAACCAAAAATATCACCAAGGAGAATGTGGTCACCCTCTTCCACTTGTCAATAGACCAAATTGAGGAACATTCTATAAATTTGACTTGGGATTGGCGTAACTGCATCATGATATATTTGTAGGAGGTAACACTCATGCAAGACAAAAAGGAAGCCAAAAAGCTTCGAATGAAGGCGGCCAGGTATAGCCTCATAAATCACAACCTTTACAAGAGAACGTTTGGCGGCCCTTTGGCAAAATGCCTAGGTCCAAATCAAACAAGGCGCATGCTCGAAGAAGTACACAAGGGTCACTATGGTGCCCATACAGACAACTGAGCCCTCGTCAGATGCCTCATTCGGGTAGGATATTACTAGCCTACTATGAAAAGGGAAGCCGTGGATTACGTCAAGAGATTTGAGCAATGCCAAAAGTACGCACCTATGATACACCAAGCGGGCGAACTCCTTCACTTCATCACTTTACCATGGCCGTTCATCAAATGGGGAATGGACATCGTCAGACCCCTCCCAGCAGGGCGAGGTAAGACACGTTTCCTTTTAGTTTTAACTGACTACTTTACCAAATGGGTGGATGTAGGTGCGTTCGCCCAAATACGCGAACAAGAAATCATCACATTCATATGGAAAAACATCATATGCCGTTTCAGTATCCCTAAAGAAATCAGTTGCGATAATGGACCTCAGTTCATCAGAAAAAAGACGATCGAGTTTCTCGAAAAGTGGTGCATCAAGTAAATACTATCCACGCCATATCGTCCTGTTGGCAACGGTTAAGTCGAATCCTCCAACAAAACAAGATTGAATATCCTAAAGAAAAAGCTTGAGGATGCCAAAGGGCTATGTCCAGAACTGCTACCAAAGGTATTATGGGCCTACTGCACCATGCCAAAAACAAGCACAGGCGAAAAGCCATATTCATCAGTCTACGGGACTGACACCGTTATACCCGTTGAGTTCGGAGAACCTAGTATGAGATACTCCAATGAAAGCGGACCATAAAATGAAAAGAACAGAAAACAAGACCTCGATGAAGTTGAAGAACGGAGATACATGGCTTATGTAAGGATGGCAGCCCAAAAATGACAAGCGGAAAGGTACTACAACAAGAAGGCCAAAATACGACCACTCAAAGTTGGTGACTATGTCCTCAAGGACAAAACACAAGCGACCAAAGACCCAAAAGTAGTAAAATTGGGAACCAATTAGGATAGGCCGTACAAAATCACAGTGGTAGCTAGCAAAGGGGCATTCTAACTAGAAACAACATAAGGAAAACTACTACAAAACAACTGGAATGTTGCCCATCTCAAACACTTCAACTTCTGAAAAGTGCAGCCCCCAAGTCGTACTCTTTTTCTCTCATCTGGGTTTTGTCCCAATTGGGTTTTCTCGGCGAGATTTTTTTAACGAGGCAACGAGGTGGGCGTCTCAAAGTTCAAAGTACAATTCATCGCCCCGCCTGCCGATGACCTCTCCAGGAAGAATCATAAAAGAATTAGATACAAGGAAACTTTTCCAATATATGTATGAAATCGACATGTACAATGCTCCAGTAAATGAATTAAAGAAACATTTTTTTACTCCAAGATATTCTCCAACGGAATATAGCAAAGCAACATTTTAATATTTGACCTCGCTCGAATTACAACGGGTTAACATTTCGACCAACTTGAAATAACACCCCTACGACCAATGGCCATCGCCAAACGAAATATTCGACCTCGCTTGAATTGCAACGGGTTAACATTTCGACCAACTCAAAATAACACCGTTATAGCCAAAGGCCATGGCCAAACGAAATATTCGACCTCACATGAATTACAATGGGTCAGCATCTCGACCAACTCGAAATAACACCCCTACGGCCAAACAACATCGTCAAATAAAATATTTGACCTCGCTCGAATCACAACGGGTTAACATTTTGACCAACTCATAAAAACACCCCCACGACCAAAGGCCATCGCGAAACAAAATATTCGACCTCGCTCGAATTACAACAGATTAACATTTCGACCAACTTGAAATAACACCCCTACGTCTAAAGGCCATCGCCAAACAAAAATTCGACCTTGCTCAAATTACAATGGGTTAACATTAACTCCAAATAACACCCCTACGGCCAAAGGCCATCGCCAAATAAAAAATTTGACCTCGCCTGAATTATTTATTATTCAACATCGCCCAAATTACGTAACATCCGACGTCGCCTGAATCACTTTATACAACCTTGTTTGAGTTACTAAGATCTACGATCATCTATGACAAATCATCACACGAGCTTGTTCCATTCAGAGGTACACAATAAAAAAGTAATTATTCCATTACAACTGATATATTACAAAAGTTTTTTATACAAAGTACTCAAGGACGCCCTCACAAAAATAGCAAAGCAAAAAATGAATACAGCAAAGTCCTACGCCACATCATCCCTCGTGACAAACTCCTCATTATACCAAGAATCGAAGGCGAGCCTATCCGCGTCATCATCATCAACATCGTCACTGCCAGGCGTACCGAGATAGTATCCACAAGACTCACGAGCTGCACGTGCTTTAACACGCACATCCCAAAGTTCTACCTCGAAAAACTTCCCCTTAGTTTGCAGGGAATTGTACACGGCAAGTTGAGCCTCGGCGTGAACCCACATCTCATATAATTCCCGCGGCATGACGAGATCAGCCGATGCACGAGACATATAGGGTTGCGATTGCCGTCGAACTTCCTACACCTTCAAAGCAATAACTTGTTCGTTTAATACCGACAACTCCGCCTCCAAATTTTGGATTCGTTCATCAAACCTTGCTACCTTGAGCGTCGACGTCTCCATCTCATTGTTCCGCTCAGACCTACAGATGTGAAGGGTGTATTCCAAATCCGCTACCTTGGAGACAACAGTCGCTCTATCCCTTTCAGCACGAGCCAATCTATCAGCCTTAACACTCAGATCGCCCCTCAGATCGACAGCCTCCGCCTCCCTTTGATCAAGCTCAGTAGTTAAGGTGGCCATTTGCACTTGAAGTTCGGAGTTCTTGTCCATCACCCCCTTGATCACCTAAAACTCATCCTCCTTGGCCTTAAGAGTCGCCTCAAACTACATTGGGCAATGGCCTTCATCAGCTCTTCGTCCCGCTCTTTCAACTCTTCGACATTTTGAGCCTACTCTTTCTTCTTATGCTTAAGCCCGTCACGGAACAATTGAAAAATCGTTGTCTTGACTGAAGACATCAGCTAATGTATGATTCTTGGTGCGGTACTCCTTGTATTTAGAAGACACTTTCCCAAAAAACGATCGTTTTCCGCTTATCCCTCTGATTGCGCTCAATCTCCATGATGAGAGTCTAACATGCAGAGGAAAGAAAGCCAACTTATAGATTACGTATACAAAATGAATTGAAAAAAAAGAAAGAGAGAAAAACACTTACCCACAAAGCCATGCCGGAAATACTCCACGATAGCTCAAGATCACTCATAGCCTTAAACGCCGTGCTCTTGGAAGAAGCACACAAAGGGTAAAATACCGATATTGCCTGTTAGGAGTTCGCCAACAAGTCGTAATACACGGGGAATACTATGTGTCAGGTAGGACTCTCCGTCCTCACTTCCACGCGAGTATGTCACTCCAAGAAAGCTTGCACATCTTCGAGATCGACGTCCGAATCTGAACCGTCGTCCTCGGAATACACCAATCCACCCCCTCAGATAGCAGACGACGCAACACCCTTAGCAAATTGTACAGATCCCCCACCTTGACATACCCCTTCGGCCCTAGGAGACCTCCCCGCCAAAATGGAGTCCGCCATAGAAACGACCTATGTGCCTTATCAGGACCCCAAAAACCAACCCGGTCGTGATGATGCCTATCATGGAACTAGGACAGCTGACACAAACCCAAAACAATTTAGTATTTTCTATTCTTAGGATAAAATCAAATTTATTTAACAATAAACCTATATATAGTGTTTAAAAGAAAACAACAGTCGGGAAAGAAAGCCCGACATTGGGGTGTCACTAGTCATGAGCATCCACTACGACTGTCTGACAACCTCAATACCAACATGGCCGGGAAAACCAGATAAATACACTAAGGGAGAATAAGGAGGGAGAAAAACAGGGTTGCGATCGTCAGGCAGCTACCTTGCTAACTCCGATGAATCTACTATTGAGAAATCAACACTCTCCACCGGGTTCAGACATACCTTAATCTGCACACATCATGCACGGAGTAATGTGAGTACGCCAACTCAGCAAGTAATAAAAGTATATAAAGACTGAGCAGTAGGAAACAAATAGAATCCACATCATGATAAACTCAATAAGCACAACATGCTCTCAAATCATAATGTGCGTCAAATCATCTCATTTAAAATCCAGTTTTTTGGTATAAATCATTTGACGATGTTGTCCAATAGTTTCAATAGAGGTCCAATACAGTTTATAGTAAAAGTGATGAAAATCACAATCGGCCTCTTGGGCAAAACATAGTTCTTATACTACCCCTCGAGTCAACATAAATCATAAACAGCCCCTCGGGCAAACCTCTTGGTCACATATATACGTCTCACAAAATAAAAATCTCAGTGGAAATAACAAGGCCAAATCAATAATTAATTTTCTAACATCTCGTAAAAAAACTCCAGTTTTAATGAAAGTTGTTTAAAATATTTATTCAACAATTTCAGTAGAGGTTCAGTATAAAGAGGAGTAAAAATAGTAATTTCATAAAACAAGCCCCTCAGGCAAAGTATCACTCGTATATATATATAGCCACTCAGGCAAGCCTCTCAGTCACTCATGACTCAACTCTCATCAATTAGCACTCACACTCAGCACTCACGCTCAATATGTACCTTATAACAACTGTTGCGGCGTGCAGCCCGACCTATTAATATATAGTCGACTTCGCTCACTGGGGGTGTGCATACTACTGAGGGGCTCCTACAGCCCAAACGCTATATCGCTACAGCGTGCAGGCCGATCCATATATTGCTACGGTGTGTAGCCTGATCTATTTATCGCTGCGACGTGCAACCCGATCCATAAATATATAATCCTCAAAAACAGGCCCTCGGCCTCTCTCAATCATCAACCTCAAAATTAGGCCCTCGACCTCTCTCATTTATCAACCTCACAATCAAGCCCTCGACCTCTCTCATTTATCAACCTCACAAGCCACTCGGCCTATTAGTAAAACAGGGTGCTCAGCCTAAAATATTATTTTTATACATCAAAGGAATAATAAATACTAAGTTATGAAGTCTATAAAAACATAACATGACTTAGTACAAATCTTAAGTCAAAACAGTAAGGAAATAATAAGGAAAAATCCCCTAAGGGTCCAAACAACTTTGCACGAGGCCCAAATATGACATTCAGCCCAAACCATAGTAATATATTCCAAAACACAAGTGTATCAAATAGTTTTAAGTCAAATACGCAACTTAAGAGTCGCTATGGGACGGGCAAGTCACAATTCCCAACTGTGCACGCCCACACGCTCGTCATCTAGCATGTGCGTCACCTCAATATAGTGAAGCGAAGTGAAATTCGGGGTTTCATACCCTCAGGACAACATTTACAATTATTACTTACCTCAAACCGGACGAGAATCCACTCTGCAATGCCATTGCCTCCCAACTCGGCCTCAAATAGTCCTGAATCTATTCAAAATCAGAAGCATAACATCAATACAAGACAAAGGGACGAAGCCCACGTGAAAATTATCAAATTAAACTCAAAATCCCGAAATTGGCCAAACTCGACCCCCGGGACCACGTCTCGGAATCCGATAAAAATCACACAACTAGAATCCTTATCCTCTTACGAGTCTATACATACCAAAATTATCAAAATAGGACCTCAAATGGACCCTCAAATCACCAATTTTAACTCTCCAATTTCAATCCCTAATTTCCCAATTTTCACCATTAATCTCTTAAATTTTCATGTTTAAGCAACTGAAATTCACCATAGATACGAGTATTAGGTCCAAAAATCTTACCTCAACAAGAATCCCCTTGATTTCCTCTTCAAAACCTTCCAAAAGCTCTAACACCATATCAAAAATGGTGGAAATGGGCAAAAATTCACGAGGGAATGCTTATATAGTGTCTGCCTAGATATTTCCGCACCTGCGGCCCAAATCTCGTTTCTGCGGACTGCACATATGTTCAACTTAACCACATTTGCAATTTTTCATTAAATCCCTATGACGTTGCACCTATGACCCAGGTCAAGCACCTGTGGGCTCGCATATGCGGTCTAGACCTCGCTCTTGTGATCCTTGTCGCTTCAGTGGCTCGCACCTATGATCCCCAATCCGCAGGTGCGGTTATGACAAGAATAACACCTGAAGCTGCTCACTTTCAAGGCCAAACTTTCCGACAACCTTCCGAACTCATTTTGAGTCCACTGGGACCTCAACCAAAAATACGAACAAGTCACATATCATCATTCAAACTCATACAAACCCTCGAAACACTCAAAACAATATCGAAACACCAAATCACCCTCAGATTCAAGCCTAAGGATTTCCAAACTTCCGAATTTCTCAAACGAAGCCAAAACCAATCAAACCTCGTCCGAAAGACCTGAAATTTTGCACACATGTCACAAATGACACAACGGACCTACTCCAATTTCCGGAGTTCCATTCTGACCCCGATATCAAGATTTTCACTGCCGACCGGAAAATGCCAAATTTCTAATTTTGCCAACTCAAGCCTAAATCTACCACAAACCTCCAAAATACATTCTGAATACGCTTCTAAGTCCAAAATCACCCGTTGGAGCTAACCAAATCATAAAAATCCAAATCCGATATCGAATATTAAGAAGTCAAGACTTGGTCAAACTTTTCAAATTTAAAGCTTCAAGCTGAGAATCATTCTTCCATATCTTTTCCGATTAACATGAAAACCAAAACTGACAATTTACATAATTCATAATACATCTTATGGGACTAGTCATGCCCGACAACTGGCGAGTGAAATACAAATGCTCAAAACGACTGATCGGGTCGTTACATCCTCCCTCACTTAAACATACGTTCGTCCTCGAACGTGTCCAGAGTTGTTCCAAAACCAACGAATCGTTGTATAACCTTACCAAGAATATACTCGGGGATGATCCCACGTCACCCTATCCCATATAGGCCCAATGGCACAACATAACTGAAATTTCACAATTCAACCTAGCCCATTAACCTTTGAACCAACTTTCCACTTATGAAATTATTTATAAGATTAGAACCTCACATATATATTCTGAATGAGTCTGAACAAGCTGTAACAAACCATATCTGTAATCCTAGATGTAATTAAATGATGCACCACATAACTCAAACGCTCGTAGCGATAATTTCTAATCACGGCGGCAGCACAAAATAATTGAATACCGATAATAAACCTCTTGTCAAATAAAGCCTCATTCCAACACTTTCGTATACTACCAACGATGAATGAAACATGCAGAAAGTCATAACTATTCCTCAGATCAACCATTCATGAAGCTCCCTCTCCTTTGGCCAGGACCATAGTAAATTTCTAAATCGAATCCCGATATTATCCTTCCAACATGCTGAAACCGAATCTGATAGTATTCATTCGAGATTCCAATGACCTCATCTCATCCCATACGACTACTCTAGTGACATGGCACATTGATACAATCTCAAGCCACAACCCGTGCACCAATAAGCAACAGTCTAAATGTACTAAAATCATGGAAAACGAATCAAATAAGAGAGCTGTACCGCAAGCTTACCAGTACAACCATAAAACGATGCTAAGAACCATCACACACCATAGGAACATAACACATGAATCTAACCCGAATGATCATACCTCTACATAATTTTGTTGCAATGCACGATCCTATCCCAACACTGTTCCACACGAAACACCTCAAGTTACCATGCTCAAAATCAACAACCACGCACAATTTGATGTCTAGAACCAAGAGTGAATCACCGTAACCACGAAGAAGCAAATGACGCCATAACACATCGGCCCAAAAGAACATACCCAATGCGCAATCAATCGTGCAATACCCAAATACTCATCTCGCTCAAATTTCGCTATAAAGCTCAAATTGAACCGCACCATATGTGTATATAACAAACGAATCACAACTCCTCGTAACACAGAAGATTAACTCATAGATCACTCCAGAACACGAATAAGCTCAACAACAATCGAATGGCACATCCCTCAACAATATCAGTTCGGAGTCAAAAATCTGACATGGTGCAGAAAACACATCCATGTTGGGTCTACCAATGAACCCCAAATCAACTCTGGTAACCCACAACAAATAAATAACCCGCTGAAAGTCCACAGTGACTGAATCACAACACATATTACCATCTGACTAACCTTAGCTACATTTTCACTGTCCACAACCATGAAACAATCTACTCACAAACACTCCCAGTCTCCAAATCCATAGAACATACGAATCACCATCTTTGATCTCAACTCCACTTCCTGAATGTCCACACTTCTCCAATTACATGGTCATCTTACGAGGAATACTCCTAAAAAATTTCTGTGCCATAAGACAAAAATATGAACTCCAGCAATCGATCAAACAAGAGAGTGCCGCAATGCCAATGAAGTATCCATAACTCAATCACATTGCCCTTTCTGAAATGTATACTATCATCAAGCCACACTAATTAGCAATATCATTTGCCTAATCATCCGAAACTACCCATGCTGCCTAAGGATTTATGAACTTCCTTTCAGAACTAAACTGTGACCTTACATATGCAATCTTAACCGTACACTATATACCGCATATACCATGCCATCCTATGTCAAATATAAGGACTTCATAATCTATTCCGAGCCACAAGCAACTATGTACTCAACTAGCCAAGAACTTTCCATTTGATCCCATTTAGAAGAAAATCACTATACATCACATGCTCCTCACGCCAATAGAAAATATACATCTCTAACCGTGGTAGAAATCATCAAGAACTCTACGAATCCCCTTAGCACAAAATCGAACTATCAGGACTGACTCTTTCTAACTCAACCAAGCTACGCAAGCCATCAAAACCTAAGAGCATTGCCATAAAACACCTATAGAAACCCACCGCTTCATAAGCACCCAAGAACCGATCATATCCATTACCATGTCGATCCAACCTACTACCAAGCTATCCAAATTCTCCGAGTTCCTTCTGAATTACCTTCAAATTGATACATTTCCTTGCTAGTGCACCACTATCCTTAACTAAAACTTGCCCCGCGAACTTTAGCATAAGACCACACCGTCCTAAAGCTCATAAACTGTTGTATTCTTCTGAAGCACCCCGAAAAGTACCACAGTCGAGATTCCCGCTCTGAAGAGACCTTCTACAGATCTAAAGCCATTACCTTTACTTTTCTGATACTAGTATGTAGAATCCATAATGATACAGAAATGCCACAAGTCTTGTCATCCTCCAATGTAAACCTCAGTTTCTAGCCAAATACACATCTTGAAAATCTCCAATTATTACATGTAAATCTTGAATCCATCAGAACCATTCTGAGAGTCATCCACTCTGCTCAAACCTCAATTAGACTGATTAAACGGACCAGATGACCTGTGCTCTATTAGCACTCCAACACCGCATAAAGTAACCCCACCTTAATGCAACCAAATAAATTCCTGCTCCATGTACATTACATCCTTCACCAATAATAACTCAAGTCATTCCATAATTCTTATATACCCATAAAGCATAACATAACCCCGATCCAAAATTTCCTTTATTTGGGTCATCCTCGATCTCAAACTCTGTAAGCCGTAACTGATTCACCATTTAGTTTTCACCATTATGCCTTAAACTAAAACCAACATAGCACATAACCGTGAACTCAACTGGTCAATAACAGACTCCCCCACTTAGCTCAAAGCCATAGTCAAAACACACAATAACTCATAATGCCTATACTTTATTACTGCCATAATACTATCGTGAGATTAAAGTCAATCCTCATAATCTCGTGCAACATAGACCATCTAGTATTTCAATTATTCTGGAAATATCGCATTCACCCTCGTAACAGTCAAGCACACTCTCTTAAGTGATCAAAATTTAAATTGCAACACATATATTTCACTGGTAAAAGAGGTCTTCCAACAAACCACATAAGGATCACACAAACTTTAGAACACTCCGCAGGAGATAACCCACCTGCTTCTCCTCAAATTAACATATCTTTATACCCTTCCACCGTCATAAACATCATACAATCACTTAATTTTCCTGAGTTTGAACTCATATTACAACATGAAATCTACTTCACTTCCCAACTAGAAAACATGAAAATATCCTTCAACACACCCACAACTTGGGCTATGCATCATATCACGATGGAAATCAAGCACCAGATAGTTCTTTCTACCCTCAAGAAAACCCTTTACGTCACATTCAAATCATATGAACCAATCTTGCAGTCACATCATATTCGACACATAGCTATCTGGTTATCACTTCTCCTAATAGGGACATTATTGGACATATAAATCAAAAAACACGTGCTCACATAATCCACAGTTTAGGGCACAAGCTACAGGAAAAGCCCAGCCTCCAGACTGGCCCAACATCAACCACAGAAAATATATCTCGCCCCTTGATCAGGGAATCACAAGCCATCAATGCACATCCAATACTGAGCGCTCACGCGCGCATACGAACGCGTGGAAGGAATTCAAAGAGTTACATTTCAAGCTGAATCAATAACGCACGAATTAAAGAATGTGGTATTTCCTAAAGGTTTTTTAACCTCTCGAAGATAAGTATAGACGTCTCTGTACCGATCCGTGAGACTCTACTAAACCTGCTAATGACTCATAATACCTATGTAACCTAGGCTCTGATACCAACTTTTCACGACCCCAAAACCAACTAGGTCGTGATGTCGCCTATCATGGAACTAGGCCAGTCGACACAAACCCAAAATCAATCATCATTTTCCATTCTTAGGATAAAATCAAATCTATTTAACAATAAACCTTTATATAGTGTTTAAAATAAAATAACAGTGTGCAAGAATGCCCGACATCAGGGTGTCACAAGTCATGAACATCTACTACAACTGTCTGACAACCTCAAGACCAACATGGCTGGAAAATCATAGAAATACACTAAGGGAGAATAAGGAGGGAGAAAAGTAGGGATGCAATCGCCAGGCAGCTACCTTGCTAACTCCGATAAACCTGCCACTGAGAAGTCAACACCCGCCACCAGGTTTAGACATACCTGAATCTGCACACAAGGTGCAGGGATTAATGTGAGTATGCCAACTCAGTAAGTAATAAAAGTAAAAAAATATTGAGTAGTAGGAAACAAATAGAATCCACATCATGATAAACTCAGTAAGCACAACATGCTATCAAATCGGAATGTGAGTCAAATCATCTCATTTAAAATCCAATTGTTTGGTAAAAATTATTTGAAGATATTGTCCAACAGTTTCAATAGAGGTCCAATGCCGTTTGTTGTAAAAGTGATAAAAATCATAATCGGCCCCTCGGGCAAAACATAGTTCGTATACAGCCACTCGGGTCAACATAAATCATAAACAACCCCTTGGGAAAACCTCTCGGTCACTCATATACATCTCATAACATAAAACTCTCAGTGGAAATAACAAGGCCAAATCATTAATAAATTTTTGTACATGTCGTAAAAAAAACTCCAGTTTCAATGAAAGTTGTTTAAAATATTTATTCAACATTTTCAATAGAGGCTCGGTATAAAGAGGAGTTAAAACAGTAATTTCATAAAACAAGCTCTTGGGGTAAAACATCACTCGTATATATATATATATAGCCCCTCGGGCAAGCCTCTAAGTCACTCATGACTCAACTCTCATCAATTAGCACTCCCACTCAGCACTCAAACTCAATAGGTACCTTAAAATAATCGTTGCAGTGTGCAGCCTGATCCATAAATATATAGTCGACTGCGCTCACTGGGGGTGTGCAGACTCCGGAGGGCTCCTACAGCCCAAGCGCTATATCGATGTGGCATGCAGCCCGATCCATAAATATATAATCCTCACAACCATGGCCTCGGCCTCTCTCAATCATCAACCTCACAAGTCACTCGGGCTATCAGTAAAACAGGGTGCTCAGCCAATAATATCATTGTTACGCATCAAAGGAATAATAAATACTGAGTTATGAAGTCAATAAAAACATGAAATGACTTAGTACAGATCTTATGTCAAAACAGTAGGAAATAATAAGAAAAAGCCCCTAAGGGTCCAAACAACTTGGCACGAGGCCCAAATATGGCATTCAACCCATAACATAGTAATATTTTCCAAAACACAAGTGTATCAAATAGTTTTCAGCCAAATACGCGACTTAAGAGTCACTGTGAGACAGACCAAGTCACAATCCCCAACTGTGCACACCCATAACCTCGCCATCTAGCGTGTGTGTCACCTCAATATATTTTGAAGTGAGTGAAATCCGAGGTTTCACACCCTCAGGATAATATTTACAACTATTATTTACCTCAAACCATACGGGAATCTACTTCGCAACGCCCTTGCCTCCCGACTCGGCCTCAAATCGTACCGAAACTATCTGAAATTAGAATCATAATATCAATATAAGCCAAAGGGATGAAACACACGTGAAAATTATCAAATTAAACTCAAAATCCCGAAATTGGCCAAAGCCAACCCCCGAGCCCACGTCTCGGAATCCGATAAAAATCACACAACTAGAATCTTTATCCTCTTACGAGTCTATACATAACAAAATTATTAAAACCGGACCTCAAATGACCCCTCAAATCTCCAATTTCAAGCCCTATTTTCTCAATTTTCACCCTTAATATCTTAAATTTCCATGTTTAAGAAACTGAAATTCACCATAGATACAAGTATTAGTTTAAAAATTCTTACCTAAAAAAGAATCCCCTTGATTTCCTCTTCAAAACTCTCCAAACGCTCCAATCCCGTCTAAAAAATGGTGGAAATTGGCAAATATTCGTGAAGGGATGCTTATATAGTTTCTGCCCAGGTATTTCCGCACCTGTGGCCTAAATATCGCTTATGCGGACCGCACATGAGGTCAACTTAATCGCATCTGCGGTTTTTCATTAAATCCCTCAGACGCCGCACCTGCGACCCAGGTCTCGCACCTGCAGGCTCGCAGATGCGGTCTAGACCTCGCTCTTGTGATCCTTGCCGCTTATGCGGTCTACTTCCCGCTTCTGCAGCTCGCACCTGCGGTCCCCAATCCACAACTGCGGTTATGATAGGAACCACAACTGAAGCTGCTTACTTTCAAGGCCAAACCTTTCGACAACCTTTCGAATTCATCCCGAGGCCCCCGGGACCTCAACCAAAATGACGAACAAGTTACATATCATCATTCAAACTCTTACCCCTCGAAACACTCAAAACAACATCGAAATACCAAATCATTCTCGGATTCAAGCCTAAGGATTTCCAAACTTTCGAATTTCGCAAACGATGCCAAAACCTATCAAACCTCGTCCGAAATACCTGAAATTTTGCACACACATCACAAATGACACAGCGGACCTACTCCATTTTTTGAAGTTTCATTCCGACCTCGATATCAAGATTTTCACTGCCGACCAGAAAATGCCAAATTTCCAATTTTGCCAATTCAAGCCTAAATCTACCACGAACCTCTAAAATACATTCCGAACACGCTCCTAAGTCTAAAATCACCTGAGGGAGCTAACCAAATCATAAAAATTCAAATACAATATCGAATACTAAGAAGTCAAGACTTGGTCAAACTTTTCAAATTTAAAGCTTCAAGTTGAGAATCATTTTCTTCCATATCTATTTCGATTAACCTAAAACCAAAATCGATGATTTACATAAGTCATAATACATTTTACGAGGCTAGTCATGCCCGAGAACTGGAGAGCAGAGTGCAAATGCTCAAAATGACAGGTCGGGTCATTACATGCCTGACCTAGGCGAGGACGCCACTCTCAAAGCAACAACTCTTTTCTTTTCAAGATCGGTGGCGACAACCTTCTCGAGCTCCACCATCCTCTTTTTCCTCGACGGTGATTCATCCCCGTTAGAAGGCTCATCCACGAGGTGGTAGATAGGTCGAGAAGAGATCTCATCCCGTATAACAACGTCATAAGGAGAGTCCCTTGTTGGTACAGTTTAAGTACAATCTCCTCGGACGGACTCAGCTAAGGAAAATTGCATCCCCGCCGACGCGACGGTCCGGAATAATGCCAGGATCAGAGCCTTCTTATTGGAATTTCTACGACCTATCACCACAAAGAGGAATAAATGATGGCAAACAACCAAAGGTCAGAGCAAAGAAGCACTTACCAGATGGAACTTTCGGCCTAAAACATTTAAGGAAGATGGGCCAATCTCGAGTCCCCACCACGTGAGGTAACACGCGAGCTACCCAATCCTCAATGCCGATAATAGGAAAGGGTGCGCACCTCTCAACTGCACAGAAATGTCATGGGTAGATAAATATTAGAAAGAATGAAGGTAAACAACAAACATACGCCACTAACACCTACGGTTATGATTTCGCTGCTCTAGAAATCCAGTAGGGTCTGACACCAGGTGCTCCATTTTAATGAAGAAATATTTATGCCAAAACTTTCGGCTTGCCCTATCATCTGTTCTAACCACCAACCCCCTAGTCCTACAATGTCGCAGATGTATCATGGTACCTCTATGAAAACTCGGGGAAAATAGATGTAAAAGGTGGTGAATTCCAACCTTAGACCCAGCTAACTTCACATACTTTGTCAGCACCAAAAAAATCTTATACGTATACGGAGACAGCTGCGCCGGCCAGATTTTATAGAATCGACAAAACTCCTCCGCTAGCGGAAGGAGAGGGAGGGTGTGACCAATCACAAAAGGATACACATAAAAAGCACAATATTTCGGTCTGTGGACCTCTCGACATAAGGAGAAATATTGTACGTAGACCGGTGTTCATTTATGTGAGATGGCCCGGTCTTAGAGATCACCGGGAGAGGGGAAGAAGTAGGCTCCTTGTGGAAATTGTTCCTGGATATAAGGCTTCTGAGAAGTATCTCTTCAACATTGGGGAAACTATCACCCTCCTCAACTGCTACATCCTCGCTACCGGAAGGATGGGCCATGGACAATGGAGTGGCGTCGGAAACCTCATCATGTGCAAGGTGAGTTCGGGGCATCTTAATAATAGAAGGTGCGCTAGTAAACGTAAAATGAGGAATGATGACTGAACGGAAAGATGAGAAGTAGAGCTATGGGAATTGAACTAAAGAACTGAGAAAGATAAATAAAGGGGGAAATTTATACACAAGGAAGGAAATGGCTAAAAGTTTCTAAAAAAACAAAACCTTCATCTATTTATATGGTTGGATGGCTCGAGAATCGAAGTAGAAGACTACCAATGGCGCTAAAATCAAAGCAATAAGCAATCAGACGATGTCTCGGGAAGGTGCGTAATGATGACACGCGTGGGAGTGACGTCACATCCTAATAACTACATCGATCAGGGTTCCGTGGGACGTGTCAATTTCTTGGCCATGGCCAAACCGGCACAATTCAACAGCCAAATTCTCCAACGAAAACGGATGATATCCGCTTATCAAGGATGTGCAAGACCACGACCTCAACAAGCGGAGGACTAACTGTATAGGTTTAAATTTGGCAACCACGACAACGGGTAAGTAAGACACGGGACAGATACAACACAACGATTGCCGATCGTCGTAGCAAAGGACGACGACCAGACGCGGGCAATTGAAATGAGATAGTATCAGTAGTTTAAACTTAGAAAGTGACATGAAGAATGTATAGGTCCAAATTTGGCAACTACGACAACGGGTAATCAAGACATGGGACAGAGTCACTACAACACAGAGATTGACAGTCGTTATGGCAAATAACGATGACTAGAGGTGGGCAGTTGAAATGAGATAGTATCGGTAGTTTAAACTTAGAAAGAGACAGGAAGAATATGTCTTTTGGGTATTTTTTATGTTGTACTTTTTAGGTTTTTTGAGAAATGTCTCTTATAAATAGGAGGAGATAGTAAACAAGCAGAGGAGCCGCCATTTTTCAAGAGAAACACATTGTAGAAAGACAAAGGGGATATATGAAAGAATTGTCTTATTTGCTTTACTCGAGCACATGTTGTTTAACTCTCATTCATAAATCTCAAGATTTTACATTATATCGGCTGCATATACCTTCACGTCATCAGAAAGAGGAGGTACCCAGTCCCACAATTATTGGGTGACAGTTCCTTTTCATTATAACCATCGTCATTTCTTGCATTCATTGCACCTTTAGGATATTATATGTTTCTATCAATCATAACGTGTTACGTACACCAATTAGCGGTCCTAAATTGTTCTCATTATTTTAGAATTTCACTCTATTTGATCTAGAATTTATTAAGCTCAACTGAGATCCACTCCATTAATTTACTACTAATTAGTTTAGCATTTATTTACTCAAACATTATTGAAGTTCAGTTTTCAACTCTCATTTTTTGTTTGTTTTGAGTAACCTGATTTATATTTTTTTGTTGACACATTTGAATTCTAATATTCCATAAACTAATATACACCTATAAGTAAAATTCACAGAGGTAAAGATTTTTTTTTTTTGGTAATTAAAATTTTATTACCACTTACACGTATAAACAAAAATTCCTAAATTTAGATAGAAGGCCCCAAACTCGGTACAAACTACTCGTTCTACCTATATCATCATTCATGCTATGGATAAAAGTTTAAGTGTTGCATTTCTTTCTCAATCTAATCTACATATTGCCTCTACAATGTACAAAGATAAAATTTAATTATAAGATATTAGAAAATTAAAATAATATAACCTGATTCTAGAGGTTGATATCACTACAAGATTTTACTGCTTCAGTTCGCTTGAAAACTTTAAAATAAAGAAAAGAAATGTACAATTTAATTTATTCAATGCCCTTGCATTTATTTTTGAGAGAATAGATAGCTTAACAGAATGAAAAAAGGAAAGTACTCGGTATAAGTTTTATTACTTATGAGAAAGGAGAAAAAAAAAGAATATTGATATTAGAATAAAAAAATTCAATTGTCACCATCGATGAATCACATGGCTTTTCTTTCATTTTTTAATTAAAATCTTACACTGTACATTTTTTTATCATACAAGAGTCAATAGTAATATTTTCTTTAAGAAAAATTAACTATGAAAACAACTTTATTAATTAGAAAAAATGGCGCTAAAAAATTAGGAGCCTAAAGTCTTTGCTTTAGTGGCTTGACCCTCCCGCTGCCCTGCTCGTGGGAATACACTGAATATGCTGTTGTAAGATTGGAATTCAGCTGCTTTTGCTTTCAGGTTTACCATCAACTAGTAGTTGTTGGTCTTTCCTTACAGAAATTGTTTCTTTTAATGTCTCTAAATGTAGTTGTTTTTGGAAATGCTCTGCAATATTTGGTTCTATTAAAGGACTTCTTCAATTGATTTGTACGTCAAAACAAAAATAAGATTTGTTCAAATTATCCTATCGTAGCACGGGCTACATTTTTTTTTATAATTTCAGTTTCATTTCTAGCTGCAGTCAGTAATGTTGTTTCGGCTTTTTAATTCGATAGAATTATAAAGAGTCCGAACAACATATGTCGGAGGTAACTTGAAAAGGCACCAAAAACTAAAAGACGCTGAAATACTCATTAAATTACGCTCATGTAGTGTAATAATATAATCTCAAAACAACCAGGGGCGAAGCCACACCCACACGTAAGTTAGGGTGGTTAATCAATCACCCTTAGTCGAAAATTAAACTGCATATATAAGTAAAATATTAAGTTTTAGAGGTACATAATATATATTGAACACCTTGTATCGAATTTTTTATTTATTTATTTTAAGTTTGAACACCTTTCAAAAAATTATTTGTTTCGTCACGGAAAACAACCACGTATGACAAAGATCAAAATAAACCTGTAGTCTTTAGGGACTATTTTACAATTATTATTCTCGACGAGTTACGTAAATTAAAGCAGCAGAGGACAACCTAAAGCAATGGACCTTTCTTTCTTATAGAATCATATCTCCTATTTAATTTAAAACTAAGAAAGGTTACTATCATAAAGAACTTATCCAACATATACCTATCTTCACTTTAATATATAACAAAGAATGCCACATGAGACCAAGCCAAACCCCTTCAAAGGATCCATTTAATTTCTTCACTAAAAGCTGCATTCAAGTTCAATTATAATCAGACTAACCCTCAGAAATACATGAGTTTCTGGTGGTGAACTTGTAGAGGCAGAGTTCCAGCATTTCCCAAGTTTTTGAAGCAATAAAAGATATAATTTTGCTAAAATTCTCAAAAACTTGAGCTTTGATTTGGCCCCTTCTTGGTGGAAGTGTAGCCCTCTGATTTTTTTGGTTCTTTGGAGAAGTAGTCATCATTAAATTATTATAATGCGATCGTCAACAATATTTAAAAATAGAAGAATATTTATATTGTATATACTGTGTAGAATTTCTTCACCCGATTAGTATATATTGAGAGAAAAAGAAAGAGGAAAAGAAAGGAAGGGAAGTGTTGGTGGGCTAATGAGAAGGTCCCCAAAAAAAAAAAAATGATCTGTGGTGTTCAAGGAAGAGAAAATAATAGGTGATTATATAGAGTCATAAAAGGGAAGGATTCGAATATACTTAAAAAATTGGAGTCCTTCTAAGCAAAATAATTGGAATTCCTATAAAACATTAAGCTTAAAAGAGAGAGAAGTTGCCAATCATCAGTAATTTCTTGGAAATGCATAGATAATACATCCGCATTGACTTTGCCCCAATTAATGGTCTGCTGATCTAATGGAGCAATTCTTCTTCTTATACGGGCGATTTAAGGATATAAAAGTTGATGTGCTTTCTATTTAGATACAATATAATTCTAATAATCATTTATAAAATCTTATATACAAATATATACATTTATTTACGCCTACGAGACTAAATATTATGAATATTTTATTATACTTTTGACTCAAGAGACCGACGTCCTAAATTTCACAGAGCAACTTCTTAGCCATGCTCGTATACATGGACGTAACGCAAGTTGTATTGTAACCAATAGCCATGCTATTATATACGGACACAATGTAACTTCGTAATTGAAGTCTTTGATTTTTCTATAAGAAAATCGTACAAGAAGTAAAATCTCATAAGTGGGATTTGGGAAGGGTAGTGTGTACGCAGATCCTACCCCTGCCCGAGGGGTAGAGAAGTTGTTTCCGAAAGACCCTCAGCTCAAGACGACAAAAGGAAACACTATATCAGTACCATCAACAGAAAATTAAATCAAAAGATAATGTTCAGCATTAAAAGAACCAGAAAATAGATGAAAAACAATAACAATAACCAATAAATAAAGCTCGGCACAATAAAAACGGAGAATAGTGTGAACACAACATTAACCACTAGCACTCGGAGTCAAACTCTATCAGAATAGCCTCACACCGGTATGAAGTAGAAATTAAAAAAATGCCCAACCACCTCCTAACCTACGACCCCAATGTACGACTGCCACATCTTCATATCAAGAGCCATGTCCTCGAAAATCTGAAGCCACGTTATGTCCTGTCTGATCACCTCTCTCTAATACTTCTTAGGCCACCCTCTATTTCTTCTCGTCCCCGCTAAAATCAACCGCTCACACCTCTTTACTGGGGCATCCAGGGTTCTCCTTCATATGTGCCCGAACCATCTAAGCCTCACTTTCCGCATCCTGACATCCATAGGAGCCATTCCCACCTTCTCCTGAATATCTTCATTCTGAAACTTATCCATCATAGCGTGCCCGTATATCCACCTCAACATCCTCGTTTCTGATACTTTCATCTTCTGAGTATTAGTGGGACTTTCTTGTCATACAGAACTCTAGATGGTAATCTCCATTTCATCCACCCCACCCTATACGGTGTGTAACATCTGTTAATACTCAATTTTTTCTATATATTTTAAATATGCATAAATACTTTCAAAATAGCTTATAGATGCATATATAAGCATGCACAAGGTTTTTACAACTTTTCCATAATTTTAGGAATTTAAATTGATTTATTTCCTTCCCTTTTATTCATAAACCCCAATAATTATTTTTCAAATTATTTTATGGTGATTTAGTCATTTAATTTCTATATTTATGCAAATATATATATATATATATATATATATATATATATATATTATATATTTATAAAATTGCATTTTGTATTTTTAAGCTAAATTGCATATAATTACAATATTAGCCCATTTGATGTATAATACATTTTATATGCGTAAAATTGGTCCCTATATTTTTTAAAATGATAAATATATATTTTAAATCATTTTGGTACATAAAATTATTTTCTAGAAACTATTTATTATTTATTATAAATTAAATAGGAGAAAAGTGGCTATTTAAAATATAACCAGATTGGCTTTCAACTGTAGCCCAAATTGAACCCAACCCCTGCCCAATTTCCTATTAAAATACCTGACCCAAACCCTGAACCTGTCTACCCGATCCAACACAAATTAAATCCTGGGCGTTGATCTCCCAGATCAACGACCCATATTGATCCTTTCCTTTTGTAATTCCAAAGACCCCCTAACCCTACCTCATTTCCAAATCCCGCCGCCACTCTATTCTCTCATCTCTCAACCACTCAGCCTAACCCTAGCTCCTCTCACCCTCCGACCTCCTTCTCCGGTCATCTCCGATGACCACCCTTCAACCCCTAAGCCCACAATGGCTCCTCCATTGTCATGCTCATCTTCTATGAGGCCTTCAAGGGCCTTGAGTCACACTGATTTGTATCTAGCATTTTCTATTTGGCTGTTTATGGCTACTCCAGTGTGATTTCGAGCAAAATCACACTGTATCTGTTACAATCTTTGAGTTTCTAAACAGGTTCTTCCATCTCTACTTGGGTTTCTTCTGAAACCCTAATTTTTGCTTACATCTCCTAGATCTGTACTATTTTTAAAATATTCGAGTCTATCCCTTTGATGTTTTACACTGTTATTAAATCTCCTTTACAAGAATCATTAATTTCAAGTTGTTTTCACCTTCTTCTAAAGTTAGGGTTTTTTCGGAACTTCTTCTACACTTTGTTAAACAGATTCTTTATGTTTAAACTTCTATCCTTTGCATATCTCGACTGATTCTATGCTTTTACAACTCGCCTATGTCAAAAATCCTAATATTTCTAGATTTTCTTTGTTTGGTTCTGTGTGTTAGCATGAGTACTCGATTCTTGTTAAGTTTCTGTGGTTACCTTGCTTCGAATATGTTCTTACCGAGTTCCTAGCCTAACTTATACCACCTCTATGTGATTATGTTCATCTTTATTGTTCAAGACTTGCCTCTTTCTATCGATATTGTTAACCCTTCCTGTTTGCTACGTCTGGTTGCTTTTACTCTATTTATATGTTGAGTAACTTACTCTTGATTGATTCTGGATTTCTTATTTTATGGTTTGATTGAAAGATATTCTTTTAAACCTTATATTTCTACCTCATCTGTTTAAATTAACTGATTCTCCTACCTTATTTGCTGTGGTGCTTTATTCTTACTGAATTATTTCCTTAATGGGAGTTTTCTAAACTTAGCCCTAATTGTCTACCCTATACTTACTGAATTTGAATCTTTCTTTATTAGTCGTACACTGATTTCTTTTCTTATTTATCACTTGTTCTTACCGTTAGAGTTAATTCCCTTAACTTAAGGGGAGTACTTACCTTGATTTCCTGACTGGCTGATTTTGAGTTCTATACTTACTAATGAACTTTGATTTTACCTTATTTTGCTACATGCTTTCAAACTATATACACACTCTCTTATCAGCACAAACACACGAATACTCGTGGTTCAAAAACTATCTCTCATACTTAAAAACTTTCTGCTCTCTTTTGTGCTACTTGCTACTACTCTAAGTTAGCCGGCTGCAAGCCTAGGTTAACCATTGTGCTATCATGTTCTTTCACTTTGCTTAATGTCTTATTTACTGGTATGTTTTAGTTCAATTCAAAGTTCAAACAACAATGTGATTCTCTTATTGCTTCAGTTCATCATATTTCTAGTTTGCTTCTACTTATGGTTTTATTGTGAAACTTGTAGTTGATGTTTACATTATTAGCATATTATGTACTTCCCTTCCTTAAGATCAGTATATTACCCCTATGTCTGTTTCTTAGTATGCCTATACCAATTATCTCTTACTTGTTGTGTGATTGCCATCATATGATCCATGAATCGCCAAATCCCTATCACCTTTATATGTGAGTTTGCTCTTTATGTCTGGTTCTGTGATTATGTCTGGTCAGTTATTTCTGAGCATGTCTATACCAATTCCTAGACGTTTGCTTGATTATGTGTTTACAATCAAGTGTTTTATGTATCCCCAAATCCCTTGACCCATGTTTTTGACTACTGAACTTGCCTTGGTGTTGTGACTCCTGGTTGTGTATGAATCTGTCTCAAAAGATGTTGTGTTTGGACTTTTGTTCATTACTCCAATCTCTTTTTAAACTGCCTCTGTGTTTTTACTAAATCACTTTCAAACAAACTTTCTTTTTAATACAATTTTTCATTAAAATCTTTCAACTTGTGCCAATTACTTTCACTCTACTCCTAAGTCAATAAGTTCTACCCCCTCTAGCATGTGTACTGCCTTGGGATCCTCTTGAGAACCCTCTGAACTCTAGCATACTGAGGCTGGTCCTTCCACACTGCACTTATTTAATTTTTGGTTACCAAGTCTAGATGTAAGCACTGCCCGGGATCCTTGAGATCCTTAGGGAACTTTGATGCACTTAGACTCTAAAGTTGTCTATGGAATTGGGGCATTTAGGGCCATTGGAGGCTTTGGGAATTTGGGCCTAATCAAAGGCTCCCTATAGAATAGATTCTTATTTTCTTATTTACTTATGTAATTCATTCATTGGTTTGTAATAACTTGTAAATAAATATTGGGGTAACTAGTGAAAGGGATGGGTAACTACATATTTATGGGATAATGCGGGTAGAAATCATGCTCATAGGACTTTACATTTTAATTTGATTGCCTTACCAAATAGAAATCATATTTATAGGGCTTTACATCTTGTCATGTTTATCTCACCATGCTAGAAACCATGCCTATAGGTTTCAAATAATTCCGTAATAGAAATCATACCTTCAATGTCTTAGAATCATCTTAGCTAATAGATGCTATGCTGACAGGACTTAATCCAGATTCTATTATGACAAGTGTTTATATATGTTTTCATGTCTTAAAATCAGCTTAATTAATAGATGCCATTCCTATAGGAATTAATCCAGATTCTATTGTGACAAGTGTTATGTATGTTTCCATGCCTGCAAATCTTTAAAATCAGATATCATGCCTATAGGGAACCATACTCGAAATTCTGCCTGTCAATATAAACTAGTCTAAATAATTCAACTTAGTCCATGCTTAGTTCACTTCTGAATTGGTTTAATTAAGTAGTTTATATTTCCTGAAACAAGTTCTTTAAAACTTCCTCAATCTATCATTAGACAGCATGCATATAGGTATTAAAGAAGTCCATTTCAAAACCTGCTTTGTTTCACTATATGAATGTAGTCATCAGTACGCGTATAGGCAAGCCTTTAGGGTATTTTCAAAACTGCAACTCTGAAACTATTTCTATTGTTAATGTATTTTTTAAACTAACAAGCTTTAAAAATCAATAGGCAACTACAAGGGTTATTACTCCTGAGATTATAAAAAATAAATTGTTTGTCTTCTGCATATCCACCTTCCTGCCTTAAGATACTGTCTAATAAAATCCCTTAATTGTGCTTGAGTCGTGATGTTTATGTGCCTCATTTGAGAAGGAAACTTTGATCCTCTAATTGATCCCTTTATGTGCTGAAAGTCCTAAGTGTTTTGCCTGGCGCCTTAGAATTGCAATTTTAAACCTTAGGGGTATGTCTATAACCACCTATAGGTAAAGGTCCTAACTCCCTCCAAGACCATTAAGAAAGGACGGGTAGCAGCACGCAATAGAGATCGCTGACCAAACACTCGCTTTGCATGACCACTAAGGGGATGTGAAAGGTAGATTGGGATATGATGACTACGCGCTAATGTCAAGCCCCTCATCGAGGAGTGTTTACCGGCCATTATGTGGGGTGATCCTATAAGCTAACCAACCTAAGACCCCTCTTTTACCAAAATTCCTTTTTTTATTTAAAATCTTTGTTTTACAACTTGTCCAAATCTTTATCTTATTACTTAAGTTATCCAACGTGCTTTACTTGCAACCTATTTGATTCAACTGTTTATTTATAATGGACTAATTTATGAATATAAGTTTGGCCGGGACCCACCGCTGTGGACCGAGAGAGGTGCCTAATACCTTCCCTTCGAGGTTACTTCGAGCCCTTACCCTAATCTCTGATAATGCAAACCAATCCAAGAGTTAATCACTGTAGGTGCCATAACGCACCATAACTCATTAGGTGGCGACTCTTCAAAATACCCAATTCCCAAAAGGAAATGAGTTATACCCCCATGAATGTCAAAACTTGGACTTTCTCTGCGGAGGAAAAAAGGGGGCGCGAAAACATCCTCGTCAATCTCCCACCTCCATAAATAACCGACCCAAGGTACTTGTGTAAAGACTCGAACTTAAGTGTAGATAGAAGAAAAACAATTTAGGGCTTGAGAACGTTCTAGAGAAAGTCATTTCTTCTATTACTTAAAATGACAAAAGCTGCTGAGCTTCAAGTATCCTATTTATACAATGGACCAAAGTAAAAAATAAAGCTAAATTAACAGACCACTTTCATACCCAAATACAAAGATACACATAAATAATCTACACAAGCTCAATATTAATTGTGTTCACTATGTAACTCCAGCATCCCCCCTCAAGTTGGAGGGTGAGCAAACGCCGAAGACAACTAAAGAATAATGAGAAGCACCTGTCAAACACTTGGTAAAACTGTCAGCTAATTACAAAGTAGTAGGAATGCGACTCAAAGATATTAAACCATCAGCTAACTTAGTGCGTATAAAATGACAGGCAACCTCTATGTGCTTCGTTCTTTAATGAAAAATTGGATTGCGTGCTATATGAATAGCAGATTGATTGTCTCAAAAAATTCAATTAGGTGCAGAGAATTCCAAACCCAAATCTGATAGCAAACGAACCAACCAAGATCATTCAACAACAACCGTACTCATGGCACGATATTCAGCCTCCGCGTATGATAAGAAAACTACATGTATTTTTTGGACTTCCAACTAATAAGACTACCACCCAAGGTGACACAAAAACCACTATCTGAAAGTAATGAATCTGGGCAGGTAACCCAATCACTGTCACAATAACCAACCAAAGAAAAATCAACAGAGTTATCCAAGAAAAGTCCAGCCTTAGAAGTCCCTTTTAAGTATCACAGAACATGAGCTGCAGTCATGTGAGGGACTTTAGGAAATTGAAGGAATTGGCTAAAATATTGAACAGCAAAGCAAAGTTTGGACGAGTTTGTGTAAAATTATTAAGTTTTCCAAAAGACTACTATACATATCAGGCCTAGGTAAAGGCTCTCCAACATCACACTTCAATTTGAGAGTTAAATCCAAAGGACATATAACTGAAGAAGCTTCAGAACAACTAAATCCAGCCAAAAGGTCATAAATGAACTTCTTTTGGTGCAGCAGAACATCGGACTGATGATAATGAACATGTATTCCCAAAAAATAGTTAAGAAGCCTTAGATCCTTTATTCTGAATTGCTCATCCAGAAAGTCTTTTAATGCAGAGATTTAGGTCAAATCTTTATTAGTTAAGATGATATTATCTACATACACAGTAAGAAAAATAGTAGAGTTCTCTAATAATCATTTGAAGAATGGGTGTAACCTATGGAACAAAGTGCTTGCGACAACTTAGTATACCGTTGTCTAGAAACTTGCCGCAAACCATACAATAATTTTTTAATTTGCATACCAGATGAGGAATAGAATCAGTAGCTGCAGTAGAGGAAGAGACAACAAATAACCCTTGGGAAAGTTTCATATATACTTCTTCATCCAAATCACCATGTAAAACGACATTGTTACCATCTAGTTGAAAAAGAGACCTTTTTTGTTTAATTGCATAAGTGATAAGACATCTAAAAGTGCATATTTTTACTACACGGGAGAATGTCTCTTGAAAATAAAATGTCTTCTACTTGTGTACCCCCTTACAACTAGCCTCGCTTTGTATATTTCTACATTCCCATCAATCTTATATTTGATCTTATACACCCACTTGCAACCAATTATTTATTCCCCTTGGATAACTCCGCAATTTTTCAAGTCTTATTTGCTTGCAATGCCTCAAACTCTTTCCTCATGGCTTCCTGCCAATCTGGACTAGCAGCAGCCTGAGTATATGAGTGGGGCTCAACTGCAGCAGTTGATGCAACAAAAGTGGAGGCAGCAGAATATCAAGAAATAGAAGGAGGAAGTTGAACCACATAATCTTGAAGGTAGGAATGAAGCTGATGAGATCTAGTGGACCTCCTTAGTTCAGGGAGAGGAGCAGCAGGGAAAGAACTTATTCAGATGGGACAAAAATGGGAAAGGACGAGTGGACAAATCCAGAATGTAACAAGGAAGAATTGGAAGAAGTAGGAGAAAAGGAGTGGAAGAACAGAAAGAGTCCATATGCTCATTAAAAATAGTGGAAAGAATAGGAGATGGAGAGGTAATAAAGGAAGAGGAATTAAGATGAAGAGGAAACATAGACTCATGAAAAATGACACCCCTGGAAATCGTTGAAATTAAGAATAAAAGCAGCACAGTTATACCATGAAACTAAATTTTTTGAGAAATCAAGAAATGATTCTTGTTTTCCAAATAAAAGATTATTGATCTAGACAAACGCTTTCCACCGAACAATCTAGCAAATAAAGAGCAAAACATATTTTTCCGAAATTAATCTAAAGATTTTTTACACAGTGCATTTTAACTTCTTATGGTAACTTCTTATAGTGTCCTGTTTAGGTCTTTAAGCTTGACTTTCATATTATTCTAGGAGAATGCCGCATAGACATGTATTAAAACTTACAACTAGAGGTTCATGACTTTACTAGTGGGTTCAGTTGCCATGCATGTTAATATTAATATTTGATTTAAGTTTTCAGCTAATTATTATTTTAACACTTATTTATGAATTTCTTGAATATTATGCACATCGACTTTCAGTTAGTTAAAACAAGGCTTGCTCGAGGGGTAAGGTAGGTTGACGCCAACACTTCCCACGCCAGTTTGAGAGCGTGACAACATTATCATTACAGAACTTAAATTCTTTTGGAATAGGGAAAATGCATAAGTTCCCTTTAAACTTGTCCCGAAAACTCGGTTGCTCATTGCAACTTTACGGGGATTTATTCAACCCCCCTATTCTTGTTCGAAATAAAATAAATGCCACCCTAAGACTATAATACCAGTCTCACAAGGTGCTTCACACACGCACCACATTATTGCCACATCAACGCCACATTAGAGCCATATCAAAGCGGCGTTAGAGCCACGTCAGAAATTATCCAAATTATAATTTGTTAGCCTTTTCGTTTTTTTGTCTATTCACATTTTTCCTTACTCTTTATTTAATACAATAGTAAACCTCTAAGTAATAATTAAATTCCTCTTAACTCATCCTTATATACACTATAAATTTAAATCCCTTCGATTTTGGTTTGCTCTCCACCTTTTCTGTTTCATTATCTTATCATATTAATTATCTTCAATTTTTCATTTCAATATAGAGTATCTACTATGATTTTTTTCTGTTCAATTAACCGCAACAGAGAAAATATGAAAAGATGCTAGATTAATTTCTCAATTTTTAGAACAAAAAAAGTTAATTATCATGTTCTCAATACGCCGAAACTAAATGAAAAAAAGAAGAAGAAAGCAAATGAGGTAGATGGCGAGAAAGAAAAAAGGAAGACGAAAGAAGACGAGGAGCACATAGTGGTGGGAAAGGAAAGAACAGGAACAAAAAAGAAAAGAAAGAAGATGAGGAGCAGAAATAAAAGAAAAGAAAGAAGATGAGTAGCAGATAGTGAGAAAGGACAAAGTTTGAACAAAAAAGAAGAAGAAAGAAGAGGAAGAGCACAGGGCGAATGGAGGGGGGTGGAAGAAGGAGAAAGAGACAGGTGGTGAGGTGTTCATGGTTCGATTTGGATCGGTTTTTCCCAAAAAGAAACCAAACCAAGTAAGTCGGTTTTTCAAATATTAGAACCAAACCAAATCAATTAAGTCGGTTATGTAGGACTTTCAGTTTTTTCGATTATTTGTCGGTTTTTTCTTAAATATAAGACATACACTACCAAACACATATTCCGGCGACCACATTTTTAATGTAACACTATCAAATCAACTGCCCTTTGAGAAATATATTATTTACCAAAATATATTGATGATAATTGAATTAAATAGTGATGAATAATATAAGGACTCAATTAAAAATATGTTATTTTTAACACGAAATGGATTCTTACACTAAACAAAAGAAAACTACTAATCAAACTAGAATGTAAAGGTAAAGAACTATATTAAAAGTGCAATCTATTAACATTTATCAAAAAAATTTTAAAACTTTGTATAACAATATACATATATATATATATATGTATAATAATAAATTTGAAATAACTACTCCTATGGTCGGTTTGATTTATTTTTTTCTGATTAAAACCAAAACCAAACCAAATTTGATCAGTTTTTAAAATTCAAAACCAAATCAAAAAGTATCAGTTTTTTTGGTCGGTTTGATTTGGTTTTTGGTTTGTGTGACGACCCAAAGGGTCATCACCTGTTTTTCACATTTGTTTTGTGCTTCCGAGGCATTGAAAACCTCATTTTCTATTGCCTCGATTTGCGTGCACAGTCCGGGCGCGTAGCCAAAAATTTTTTGTGTTAAAATATGTGAATTCTGTGAAAAAATTGAAGAATTTTGATATTAATATGATTATAGTTGACTTTGGTCAATATTTTTGGTAAACGGGCCCGGACCCGAGATTGGACGGTCCCGGAAGGTCCGTAGAAAAATATGGGACTTGTGCATGTGCCCGGAGTCGAAATCCGAGGTCTAGAACCTGAGTAAAAGAATTTTTCTGTTAAATT